>APFE031168415.1:14917-47370 GCA_000404065.3 Pinus taeda | reverse complement strand
ACTTTTGCACCAAAAATGGAATTCAAATGCAACACACTGTTCCATACACTCCACAACAAAATGGTGTAGCTGAAAGGACAAATCGCACCTTAAAGGAAATGGCTAATTGTATGCTGCAATCTAAAGGACTCAGTCTTAGTTTTTGGGCCGAAGCAATTAATTGTGCAAATTATATAATAAATCGCACTCCTACTAAGGTTCTAAAGAATATCACTCCAGAAGAAGCTTGGAGTTCCATTAAACCAGATGTAAGTCACTTTCGTATTTTTGGAAGTGAAGCATGGGCCCATATTCCAGATGAAAAGCATAAAGCTTTAGAACCTAAGAGTGAGAAATGTACTTTTGTTGGATATTCTGAAGATGTAAAAGGTTATAGACTTATTCCATTTAAGTCCAAAAATGTTATCATTAGAAGAGATGTAAAATTTGATGAAAATAAATCGGCCTGCGAGCCTAGTCCGGCGGATGTGCCACCTCTTCCTATCTCTTCTACTTTTGAAAACATTTCTCCTTCAGATGATGAAAGTGAGGATGACAATCCTCCCCCACCTTCTCAGGATCCTCAACTTCCAACATGGGTCCGTGCTACTCGGGATGCAGCAGGTGATCTTGCCGGTGATCCTACAGATCAGCGACGTACACGTTCTCAGTTTGAAAGAGCCTCTTCTTTACTGGCTCAAGCTCCAGTAAATCATGATCCTGACACTTTTGCAGAAGCTTCAGGCCATCCACATTGGGAAGCAGCTATGAATGAAGAATATCATTCATTGTTGGCAAATGATACATGGGATCTTGTTCCTCTACCAAAGGGACGCAAACTTGTTAGATGTAAATGGGTTTACAGAACCAAGTATGGACCAGATGGGAAAGTTGATAAACATAAAGCTCGTCTTGTTGCTAAGGGCTTTTCACAGGTTGAAGGCATTGACTACACTGAAACCTTCTCCACTGTTGCCAAAATGAACTCTATCTGCCTTGTTCTTCCCTTGCTGCCTCTTTAAAATGGGAAGTCCATCAGATGGATGTTAAATCTGCCTTCTTGCATGGGGACTTGCATGAAGAAATCTATATGGAACAACCCATTGGCTTCATCCAAACAGACTCCAGCCTTTTATGTCGACTTAAGAAATCTCTTTATGGTCTCAAGCAAGCTCCTCGGGCTTGGTATGCCAAAATGGATAACTTTCTTTTAGAATCTGGCTTTTCTAGGTGTCATTCTGACAATACTGTCTACACCAAGACAGTGGAAAACTCTCTTATCATCCTTGTTCTTTATGTTGATGATCTTATTCTTACTGGTAGTGATCCCATCCTTATAAACCATGTGAAGTCCAGCCTTAAAAAGAAATTTGAAATGACAGACTTAGGACACTTACACTATTTTCTCGGTCTTCAAGTCTTGCAATCCAAGGAGGGTATTTCCCTTTCCCAGTCCAAGTATGCTTGTGATATTCTTCGTCATTTTCACATGGAAGATTGTAAGCCAGCTCCTTCTCCCTTTCAGTCTGGAGTCAAACTTTCAGTCTCTTGTACTTCTCCTGAAGTTGATGCTACCTTATACCGTCAACTTGTAGGAAAACTCTTGTATTTAACCCATACTCGTCCTGACCTTTCCTTTGTTGTTGGCCTTGTTGCTCGTTTTTTGCAAAACCCCGTGAAAGTCATTGGAAAGCAGCTAAAAGAATACTTCGTTATGTTCGAGGTACAATACAGTTTGGGATTCATTACAGTGCCAAAGCAACTCCTCTATTAGTTGGTTTCACTGATTCTGATTTGGCTGGTGACCCTGATGATCGGAAGTCTACTGCCGGTTATGTCTTCACTCTTGGTTCAGGACCTATTACATGGGCTTGTAAGAAACAGGCTGCCATTTCTCTTTCGTCAGCAGAAGCAGAGTATCGTGTTGCCGTGGAAGCTAGTAAGGAAGCCTTGTGGCTTCGTCAGATCCTATCAGAATTTGGCTTTGAGCAGCAGCATCCGACTACACTTTGGTGTGATAATCCAAGTGCCATTCAGCTTTGCAAAGATCCAGTTCAGCATCAGCGCAGCAAACACATTGAACTTTACATGCACTTCATCAGAAAGCTCATTCATGACCATGTTCTTGAAGTGCAATATTGTTCAACAGATGATCAGGTTGCAGACATCTTCACAAAGGCTCTCACAGAGGCGAGGTTCACTAAACTTCGATATATGCTTGGAGTTCAGGAAGTTGTCACTAAGGGGGGATAGGCTCTAGTGCCTCCTTCCTTCTCCTATTGTGTCATATTTGTAAATCCCTCAATCCTATCCCAAGTTGTTCTTAAGGGGGGATGTTAGGATATTCCGACACATAGGAAATAGTTAAGTTCAACTTGGTCTAGTATAGAGTTAGGTATAGAGTTAGGTAAAGTGTGTTTCTCTACCGTTGTACATTTTGTAACTTACAATCCGACGGTCACGATATGTAGTGATCCGACGGTTCATTCTCTCCTCGGTATTACCGACACTTGATCCGTGGCTTGACACCCGATTGGTCCATGAATTCTATTTAAAGCGCATGGAGGGTCATTTGTAGGTTAACCGTGCATGAGAGAAGCTTATGTAAATTTTCATTCTTTTATTAATAAATTCCTGTAGTAGCCACGTTGGCGTAGGCCGTGGACTGTTTCCCTCTCTGAGGGTTTTAACCACGTCAAAATACTGGTGTATTGATCTGTGATCTGTTTGTGAGCGGTGTCCTTCTGGTGTTCTGTCTGAGGAACTTACCCTGTAAATTCCTACACTTTATGGTAGCTTGTATGAGTTTAGAAAGGTTATACTAAAAGATTTAGATATTCCCATACCTCCTTGTTCTAGGATTTGGAAACACATTTGTAGGTTCATGGTAGATTTCCCTCAACTAAGAAACTTTGAAAGTGAGGCATTCATGGGCCCTCAGGGTATGCATTATGCAATTCAATAAGGAAGTATGCATTTGAATAAATTAGTCGTAGACTTGTTCTTCCAAAATCATGGAATGGAATCTTTACAATCTAGCATAAAAGGTATAGCGGAAGATTTCTGAACAAGCCTATTCTCAAAAGAGACTAGATGGTAATGCCAAAGTTTGTTTGTTGTAAATTATGGATTGCCATATAAATTAATACTTTAACAAGTAAAAACATCACGCCAAAGCCACTATTGGAAAATCTCATGGTATTCTTATTAAATCAACCAATATTAATCAATCAATGTTAATGGGGTTAAAGACCACAATTTTTAGGTGTTGGAGCAAGAGAACAAAAGTTGGATTTGTGATTTATTCCAAAGAGATAATGATCTATCAATATGCATTGTCAAAAATCCCAGTCTAAGGGGAAATTGGCAAATTCAATTAGATAAGGAAGGGTTCCAAAGCTAGTAGCTAGCCTAAGGGAAATTTGTTCTATTTTTTTATGGAATCCTGAAGGGAAATATTGGGGTGGTAAGTGTGGGACGAGGTGTTGTCTTTGATCAAGATGAAAATATAGAAGTAAGTTTTGAATGGGGGTTGGATGAAGCCACTAATAATTAGGCAAAATATCTTGCCCTCTTTGATGACCTCAAAATCTTGAACTCCATGAGAATCAAGAATCTTGTTGTTGTACAAGATTCATCAATCGTCACAAGGTATATGTGAAGGTACTCATCTTCGGTGCATGGTTAAATTTCTAGAATCATTCAATAATTCCAAAAGGAAACCAATTACTTTGAGAAATTAGAGTTATATCATGTTTTAAGAGCTCAAAACAACTGACTGGATCATCTTGTAAAAGAAGCCCCGAAACATGCCATGGGAATGTTAAAAAAAGATTGGTTTTTTCTTTCTCCCTATTTTATTTGAATGTACAAACAAATATTTTGCATGGATTTAGTATTTCAAGACAATCAACAAGTGGTAATTAAAATAACGATAATGCACTACAACCTTCATGGCATCAAACATACCCTTAGACACTACAAATTTAATGGAGGGAAGATATAATCAAGTGGAGTTTGTTATTATCCTGAGTGCATGTGTGATTATGAATTTTTCGAGTGGAATTCATGTCTTGGTCCATCCAAGTTACTTATAGCTTGAAAAAACATCCTTCATCTAGTGTTTGGCTTAGAAAACTCAGTACCCTCCCAATTCCTACATGTGGTCATCATGCTTCACACTTGTATTTGACTCAATGGATATGTGTGTTCCTGGTGGAAATTGGACTTTCCCTTCATGCATTGGTAACATTATAGGAAACCATAGGGCTTGCCACCACCCTACAAAATTGAGATAAATCATAGGCTCAAATTTCTCTAGTTGGAAGGAATTTATTAGTAAATTATGGGAAGGGGGGCAGGTTGAATTGAAGGGTTTGTCTTTGTTGCTAAATTTCATTGTTGATGGCTACAAGATATGGAATGTTAGAGTCGCATGCGGTGTTCTCCCGATTGTGAGATCTTGGATATCCACATGTTTATATGCATGAAGACCTAATTTTTTATTATAGAACCTCCATCTTCAAAGTAAACAGTGAAATTCATGCTCAAGTAGAGAATTATAATACATGTTATGCCATTTTAATGGAGACTTTGGAATAACAAAAACAAAATATCTGTGTCCCCAAAGAAAAATGTTTGACTTTAAAAGAAGTGATCACAAGCATGCCTAGGAATGCCTACTCTATAGCCTCAAATTTCAGGATGCTCATTGGTTCCATGCCTCTAGAAAACAAAGAAGAGGATTATGTTCAATAAACACCAATAGATGTAGATATGGTTGGGGCCACTCAAGATTCTTAACACTCTTTAGAAGAAAATGAGGAAACAAATAATAGGTATGTTTTCTAGTAACTTAGGTTGTTGTGTATTACTAAACATATCTAATATTGGGGTATATTTTAGAGAATCTATATAAGTAAAAATAATGAATCCTTTTAGGAGGAACAATATTGTTTTTTTTTTAATATGTGCAACAAGTTATTTTATTTGAAAGTTTTTTCATGTTCACACTATTATATGGTCTCTTTTTGTATTTTATACTAGTTAATAAAGTTGTAACTTTTTTTAGTATAACTATTTTTATTAAGAAAAATCATCTTTAGCAATAAAACAAGTTTAATTATTAAATTTATATTACATATTTTCTAAGTTACAAATGTACTTATCTCCATAATGTAGTGTTTTATTTGTATTGATTGAGTCTAATTTGAGTGGTTGGGAGGAATGTTTTATCCACCTTACTCAGTATCATTTCTCACAAATAATATATTACACACTTAATAAATATATTGTTGTAATAGCTTCAAGTCTTGTTATTGATCAACCATATACCTTTAAAACAATTAATTTTTATTTTGCGTACTATTTTGGAAAATGAGAAAAAATACTATAAAAAAAATTTCATATAACCTAACAAAAAATCACAAAAAAATCAATCATTTCATAAGAACAAAACAAAATTGATGTTAAATTGTATTACACACATCATGTATCCACCTCCATAACAACATTCATTTTGACCATGATGAACATCATTGAACATGAAAATTATAAATAACATAGAGGTCATATATCAATGGGGATGCATAGGATCCTCTCAAAATCCGTATACACATGCTACCCAACAATGATTAAACCTAAAGTAGCGCGTTATTTATCCAAGCTACACAACAATCAATAACTTTGGTTCACAACATGTGTTGTTGGTAGCTGTTGTCTTTTCCACAATGGTGTGTAAAGGAGGTACTAAAACAAAGAAACCAACATTCACTGTACACCATTATAATAAATAGTGGCAGTGGGTATAGAATGGGCCCTTCTCTAGGCTCAGGCTATTCCACGTGATTCCCTTAATTCGGTCTCTCATAATCACTTGACATTGGTCAATGTCAAGGGGAAAAACTAAAAATATTACAAACATTTTACGTTGTTCTCCACTTGAGATTGGGAAGAATTCTTCACCCACTGTGATTTATGCCACTTTTAAAAATGGTATGTCATTTATCCAACATGGAAGGGGGGAAAAGACATAAAAATTTCTTTTTATAGTCTTATGTCATTGGTTACACATGGAAGGCAGGAAAAAGACAAAAGTATAAGGCTCATTTAATAAGGTACAAACAGATATCCAATGCAAAGAAAATGTCAAGCGCCCCTTTTAATAACAAATCTTCTTCATCTCTAGTCTTTTCCATCACATCTTTGTGTCATAACATCATGATGTTGTTATGTGGTGAGTGAAAAGGAAATTGATGGTGTCGTTGAAGGCAATTTAGAAAGGTACAATCATGTTTTAACATTATAGTCAAAGCTTTATAGGAAAGGGGTAAAGATAACTTTTTAATTAATAAGTATGAGTTTTAATTATTATAATGATAAAATTGTTTGATAAGATAAGGAATATCTTCCTAGTATGATCTGATTTTGTAATCCATGTAAAATGGTAATTGGAAAGGGGAAAGATAACTTTTTAATTATTATTTTTATTTGTTTTTTCCATTAATAAATATAGGGTTTGATTTTCATAATGATAATTGTATTTTGTCATTTTTTATTATCTAAAGTTAATATATTTGCTTTTGATAAAAAGATGTTGATATAATTTTTTTCAAATATGTAAGGAATCATGTTAATTAATAATAAGAAAATTATTATAATAATATATTTAATGTGAGTTTAACATGGTGTTAATGGAAATTGTTTTATTACAATAATATACTCAATGTGAGTTTAACATAGGGACTAATAGAAATGGTATCTAGGTAGGAAAGATAACACTCCATCCCACAATCATTTAAACTAAAACCAAACAATAATAAGTAAGAAATGATATATGCATTAATTTTATAATTGTATTTTTATTAATACAATTTTTAACTTCACTTTCGGGGTGCACATGAGAGAAGTGGGTGGTGATGAGATGCCCCCACTATCACCCCACGATAGCAATTAATTAATGGTACACCTAAGTGACTCTCTATTACTCCCCGCATAAAACCATGTTGAGCCATACGTGTTATTTCTCCATCCCCGTGTTGTGAGTTTCATTTCCAGTCCTTAAGCTCACCTCACCATTTCAGGCCACCTCGACATTATTCGCTCACGTAAAGTCTTTGTTCATTGCCATTTGCAGCGCAACTCCTCTGAAACAGTATAGGATACTTAGAGGCAATGTGTCTTTCTAGTCATCGAATATTTCATTCCCATTGTGGTTTCCCTCTTCATTTTTTAGGAAGGTCCAAGTCCCCCCTAATCTGGCATCCCCGCTCTCAGATTTTTCCCTCAACATTCCAATTCTACAACCTCTTCCTCAATCCTGGTGCGTGGAGGACCTTCAGTACATACTCAATGGGTATCTCTATGCATCCTCAGTCAATTTCAAGGTTGATTTGATGTGAATATCTACAATTTCTATATCTCTTTGGTAGCATCCCCGCAAGCTAGACACAACTATTCCTTTTTGTTTATCTAGAAATCTAGTATATCATACTGAGTTTTGGCAGTTAGACAATTTCTATAATACTTTTGTAAAATTTTATATTAGAAATTTACTATTTTATCACTAGCAAAATATGTTCAAAATAAGTAAAAAACAATTAATATAATATATTTTTATATGCCATAGAACTTCTAAATTTAAAATAAATAAATAAATAAAATACAATTTTCAATTATATTTATAATTATTAAATATTTAGAAAGTATAATTTGTTTATAATTATTTTAAATATTTACAAAGTATAATTTGTATTTTAAATTAAAGAAATAAACATTATATCTATCTAAAAATAATAATAATTATTATATCAAATTAATACTAACTAATTTAAAAAATAATAATTATTTAACCTAAATTATATTTAAATACAAATAAATCATCGCATATCAATGTTTTTAATTTGGTTAAAAAAATTAACACAAAAAAGCCTTAAGAACTTGGTGAATTTTATTTTGGGTAGGAAAATAATTTTGAAATATTACCTGGTTCAAATGTTTTAAGGTATGTAAATTATTTTTATTGTGATATAGGTCGTTAGCACCAACCACGATCTTCCGTCGAGTCAACATCGACATTAGATAAGCTCTTAAGGCTATCTTTTGGATTCGATATCAACGTCTTTAAAGTATATCATCTGCTTTCGATATCCTCAACGTTTTAAGAATTATTTGTTAAGATGTAATGATGTATTGTGTTTCAAATCAAATCATTGATGGAATTTTCATTAGAGTGGTTTGTTGTAAATTACTTTTCAGATATTTTTATTAATTTTAAGTTTTTGAAATCAATTTTTTTTCGGTCTAACCATAATATAAATAGGTTTTGATTTTTTGGCCAACCGCAATACAGATAGGTTAATAGGTTATGAGGGTGAGGTTTTGTAGTTTTGATGGGTTTTGATGTGTTGGTGTTTTTAACAGTTTGATGATTGGTTTTTAAGGGGATATGTGCTTTTGCTTATTCCATATAAAGATGTTTTTAACTTGTTGGTTAAGAATGAGCTGAGGTTTCAGAAGGCAAAGCTTTCTAGTTTCGTTAAGAAATTGAAGGAAATCCCAAATGTGGAGGTATTTGTGGCTTACTCAAGAACTTAAGCTTTGCAACTAGTCGAGTTCGCCCTGATCAGCCTGTTGTGGGGATCTAAACTTCCCTATGTTTTGTGAGGTTGTGGGTGGAAAAAAATTACAAACCCATAATCAAGTGTTTCATCTCTTCAACCTTCTACAAGAAAAGGTTTTTACTTTCTTCTTTGAAAACAAGGCAGATCAAGACTAGATTTTCAGCAATGGGTCTTATTTCATGGGGGCTCAAGGGTTATATATAGATTAGTGGAGTCTAAATTTTAACCCGAAAAGTGATGTTCCATCTGCAATCCTAGTATGGGTGAAACTCCCCTTTTTCTCATTGCATTGTTGGAATGATACCACTTTCAGAAGTATTGGCAATCCCCTTGGCAAGTATATTGATCATGTTGAGCCACAAGAGGCCCTTTTCTCCTGTGTTGGGATTTACGTGGAAGTGGATCTGGATAAGGGACCCAACAACCATAAATATCAATCTGGACAGTTGGTCCCATATCCAAGCAGTAGATTATGATCAACTTCCATTCAAATGCGAAGTATGCCATGAATATGGCCACTTTGCAACAAGTTAAAAATAGAAATAGGAGGAGCAACAAAAATAAGGGGAGGAAGGAGAATAATGCTAACAACAAAAAAGGGAGAAGAGGCCTGGTAAAATAACAAAACAATCATCCAACGAAACCAAATTAGAGTGGGAATAAAGTGAAAAGACTAGCCTCCCCAAAATAACCAATCCTAGAGGTGAAGAAGGAACCAACAAAGGGAAGAAAGAGAATAGTAATTGTTATGAAGCATTAAATACGGTGAATGAAGAAGGGTAATTCTACAAAATAACTCTTTTTTGCAAGAGAAATATCCAAAATTGGTATTAGCTCCGGATCTAGAAAGAATTGATGAAAATATGTTGTTGTTAGAAGAAGATTCGACACCAGCACAACATATCATAGAGTTTTCTAAGAAGGAGGAAGAATTCCTCACCCTTAAAAACACCAGGATGGGGTCATCTTTCTGAGTTTGGCAGACAAGAAAAATAACTAGAGAGGCTCAAACAAAAAGAAACTTGAAATACTAAAAAAGAGGTTAGATTGGAGAAAATGGAAAAAAGAGAAGGAAATGGACACTTGACCAATTCTAGATCCAAAAATTAAAGGATATAGAAACACCAAAAAAGGAGGAAACTTTGCCCCTCAACAAGGGGAAACTCATACAAGCAGTAAGTAATGAAGGTTCTCTTGTAGAATTGTAAGGAATTAGGTTTTTAAAAAAAGAGAGGAGGTGAAGTCATTAATCAAGAAAGAATGACCCTTAGTTCTCTTGCTCTAGGGGACAAGAATGGGGGATCAAGAGATCCTTCAAAACACCACAGGATTTGGAATGGTAGTGGGATTCTTTTTGTTAGTTCAAGAGGAGATTAAAGTGGTGTTTCCAACCTATGGGCTCAATAATCACTCAATTTTCCTGATCATTGGTTGTCCACCCATCGGTTGGCTACAAAATTTCTTCATATCCTCTCACATTAGATATGCTCTTTTCTTAATACTATATGCCAATACAATTTTGAGAAGAACAAGAATGTTGGGATTCTTTGTTAGCTCATGGGGATTCCATTTTTCACTATAATTACATCTTTGGAGGATATTTTAATACAAATTTGCATCAATAGCAAAAGAAAGGGGGATCTAAGGTTAAATATTACTTTCAAGAAAAATTGGAAGATCTCATCTATAAATTAAATTTGCTAGATATAAAGCCTTCCTCTAACAAATTTACTTGGAGAAAACAACAATATAGGTTGGGCCACATAGTTGTTTGTTCAGATGGATTATTAATAGCAAACTCATTTTTTATCTCAAAATATATTGGTTTATTCTTGAATCCTTCCTTGGAATAATTCATATACAGACCAATTGCTCTTTAAATCACTAAAAAATACTGATTTTCGGCCCCTTCCCTTTCATTATTGTCCAATCTAGGAATGAATGATGGGTTTCAACAATCAAGTAAAGGAATTTTGTAGCGAATGGGTCATGGGAAACCCAGTGACGACCTAAGAACAAAATATTAAGTGATTAAAAAGCACATTAAAAAATGGGCTTGAGAACAATATACATAGACTCAACAAATCAGTGATGCAGGCACATGAAAAGAGAATGGAAATTATACAATCCAAAATAGAGGATGTTCCTATGGAAATTGACTTGCTTAAGGTAAAAAGGGAAGAATTTTCAGCTTATCATAAAACCTTAAAAGAGTAAGAGGAAATTTGTTCTTTAAAGTTTCAGAGTATATGGTTAAAGGCAAGAAATATGAAAAAAAAAAAAATTATAAACAAGAAAAGAATCGATTTGGGAAAATAACATCAAAGAGATAACAAAAAGAGGTACTAAAATCTCAAACTTTTCTCAACTCAAGGAGGAAGTGGTTCATCACTTTAGTGATTTGTATAGCACCATGGCCCCATACAGCTCTTAAGCGGAAATTATCAATGTTGGAATAGATTCCAGAATTTGTATATTAGAAGGATAATCGTGCTTTGATAAAAGAGCCCACCGAAGAGGAAATTTTTAGGGAATATTCTCCTTTAACTTAGACAAAGCTCTAGGATGGGATGGGTTTTTCGCCCACTTTTATCATCAGATTTGGGAGGTAATAAAATTTGATTTTTACAAAATGGTGGGTTACACATTTAAGAATAATTGCATGGGGGGTGGAATTAACTCTTCCTTTTTAGCATTGATTCCAAAAGAATTAAGCCCTACTTCTTTTTCAAGAGTCAGGCCCATTTCACTTTGTAATATTTCATATAAAGTGATTTATGAGATTTTAGATAGAAGACTTAAGCCCCTTCTTCCAAAAATAATATTGTAAATTCAAGGAGGGTTTGTGCATGAAAGGAAAATATTTGATAACATCATTCTTGTTCAATATGCTACCGATTCCAGTCAAAATTAAGGAGATAAGGGCATGATTGTCAAACTTGACATGGAAAATGCCTTTGATAGAGTGAGTCATGATTTCCTATTTAAGGTGATGATAGAATTTGGCTTTGATGCTAAATCCATTCATTAGGTTTCTCTTTGCATAGCCTTGGATTGACCTCTTGGTTAATGGGAGAATGATTGGGTATCATTATGGTGGATTCCCTTAGCCGTAGATTTGAATTTGAAAGAAGATGTGAGTGCCTCCTAGGAATAAGGTTTGTCATAGGTATCAAGAGCATCAATCACTCTCAATTTGTTGATGATATTTCTTTTGATGGGTGGATCTTCCTCAATAATAGCAAAAATATTCAAAAGGGTTCTATATAATTTTCCTAAAGCTTCGAGAGGTTAAACAAAGTCCAGGAAATATGAGATTTATACATAGAATATTTGATTTAGAAAGAAAAGCCAAATTGCAAGAATAATGAGATTTCAATCAGTGGAAACATGGAAAGAATTTAAGTATTTAGGCATTCCTATTTTCTAGAAATCACACTCAACCAAATCTTGGGAAGGTATTCTTTCAAAATTCAAAGGAAAATTCGTTGCTTGGGGGGCTAGATGTCTCAACCTTGTAGTGTCTCTTGCTCTTATTAAAGAAATCCTCTCTACTTTACCACTTTATCAATTCTCAACGCTTCTTGCTCCATAAAGCATTCTTTCTATTTTGGAAAAATAAATTCGCAATTTTCTATGGAGAGGAAAAACAAGTACAAATAAATTCGATCTGATTAAATGGGATATTGTGAAGCATCCTAAAAATCGTGGATTGCTTGGAATTAGGGACCCTATGTTAATGAATAAAGAAATGGGGTAAAAAATGGTTTGGAGATTCATCACCCAAGAACAACAATGGTGAAAGGTAGTTCTAAATGAAAAATACCTTCAAGGATAAAAAAATAAGAAGTTTGGATTCAATTCAAGCCTCAACAGGGTGCTCCCAGATATAGAAATTATTTGTATCAACGACTGCTCTCATTCATTTAGGTCTGTATTACAATCCAATAAATTGGGAAATATAAACTTGTGGACTAATATAATAATGGATCAACATCCACTGGAATGTTTCCAGGAGTTTCTTCCTATAAGATAATTTTTATGTGCTAAAAGAAAATTGACCCACATCAATATTTATAGCTGGGATGAGGAAGGTAATTAGACCAGATGGAACCTTAGAAATATCCCACATAATCTTCACCACTTGGCCTTAGAGCTTCGTGATCAACTAGTGGGATGCACACCATGGAGATCAAAGGAGGCATATCAGGTAGGATGGAATGCCTCTGTTTATTCAAGGAAGAAGGGATATGTTGCTCTGCTCTTCTATTCTTGAGTTTCCCCAAAGCTCAACACTTGGAAAAAAATATGGAAAGATAATGCCAATCCAAAGGTAAACTCTTTTTGTTGGCTTCTTGCTCATAAAAAAATTATGACAGCTCAAAATTTAATAAATAGAGGCATTCATGGCCCCTCGTAGTGTCATTTTTTCTTGCATCAAGCAGAAGACATCTCCCATATCTTTCTGGACTGTGATTATACTAGAACGGTTTGGATGGAAGTGATTACCACACTTTATAGTAAAATGAAATGGCCCTTTTATTTTCAAGAATTCTTCTATTCCTAGACAAAAAATGTGCTAGAATCTTTTCCAAGAAACCTCTCTTCAAAAATTATTGGGAAGCTCTCCTAAAATTTATATTTTGGAAAGTATTGTTAGCAAGAAATAATGCAATCTTTAATAACAAGAATGTTCCTCCCCACAACACAATGATGAAACCAATCTCATTGTGTGTTGAGTATGGAGCTCAAAAGATAGACCAAAACTCTTCTCAACAAACATTAACATTTTTTCCCAAAACATGGGATGGAACAAGCCTGAAACAAATGAAAGCTAGAAGCTAAGACTGATAGAGGTGGAATTAAAAGCATGGAAGAGCACACAACAAGGCTAGATTCTCTATTTTATGGGGCATCCAAATGAAACCCAGTGGTGGAAAGAGGGGGACGGGTACTCTATGGCCCCGAAGAGGACAATTGGTTCAAGTACTCTTGGGGTCTTAATCATATGAAAAATATTAAGCGGAGATGTATGGTCTCTCTACCAAGAAATTTGTTAGCTAAAGAACATCGTGTCGACACACTTATGGTTATGGGATATTCTCTCCCAATCCTACATCATTTGGTCAAAGGCTCCATCCCAAAGGATAAATATAAGGAAAACATCATGAAAATAATTAGGAAAATTGTGAAAGATATCTCATCCAAAGCATATTTACATGCCTTAAGAGGCTTCAACATAGAAGAAAACAAGCATGTTAATGAGGGGTGTAAATTTAATATAGGTGAATTAAAGAGTAATGACCAAATTAGTCCTGCTATAATTCCCTAACAGTGGATGAAGTCAATTAAAAAGATTCCCTAGTAGTTGATCTAGGGGACGAAAATATGCTAAAAACTGAAAGCGCTCAAAATCTCCCAAAACCAACGCCAAACTGTAGAGCTTGTCATTATGATTCCAACGATGCTTAAATTTCCTCAACCCGACATTGTATGAGGAATTTATCACATTATGAAGTTTTGGGCAAAAAAACAAAACAAAGAAGTCGAAGTGCAGAGTTGACTGTGAAGGTACAAATGCCACGTAGCGGTTTGTCCGCTTATGTGGTGCTAACATCATTAGAATGAGTGGGTTGTAAGGATTGGCAAGTGGGATAATCCCGTGAGGATACTTGGCACAAATTTATGTTGTAGCGGCTATAACCACCCTCCAAAAATTTTCCTTAGCTTGTTTTGGAGCCTCCTCACCAACTTTTCACAGCACTTTGTCTTGCTTCATCAAGTACTCAAGCTTCAGTGTTTTCCTCGCACAAAGGCAGCTTGTCGATCACAGTCGATCCATTCCCCTCACAGGTTGTTCACTCGAACTTGGTCCAGCTACAGGCTGAGAAGCTTCCCCTTGAAATTTGCGCATTTCTAGAGGGCAGTCAACCTTCCCTCCAGAAATTGTGCAATCCTCTCTGGCAGCCTGTTGGGCTCTAGGATTGTGCAATCCTGCCAGCCAACACTCCCTTGAAATTTGCCTAATTTCCCTAGCAAGGTTGCTCAGCCCGTAATTTGCGTAAATCTGGGCAACAATCAACTGCTCTGCCCAGAAATTGCTCAAATCTCCTGGGCAACAATCAGCTGCTCTGCCCAGAAATTGCGCAAATCTCCTAGGCAGCCAGCGCAACTCCTAGCTGGAAATTTGCATTTTTCTCCAGCAGTCAAGCAGTCTCTTTAATATGCAGCTGAGTTGATCGGTTCCCTCCAGGACTGAGAAAAACAGACTTGCATGCATGGGTTGCTTCTCCCAAGGCAGCATGCAAAGGCATTCATTGTTTTAGGGATCTATGTTGGAGGTTACATGTAAGGAGTAATTCCAAAACCTCGCACCAACCAAGTGTCGCTTCCCCTAGATTCGTGGCATGTGCGTCACAATCTCGATGTTATCAAAACTCATCAACCCGATGTTGTAGAGCTCATTTTTCACCTCAACCTTGCAACTCTAACATTTCACATCACATCTAGGAGCAGTCGACACATTTAGCTCAACTATTTTGGGGTAAGCCTGCTTCCCATGCCTTGTGCTGCATTTTTGTCACTTTTTGTGTTTTCGCTTGTGGGAGTACTATTTTCTTGATTTATTTGAACGCTTGTTGTCGTTTACATATGTACTAGATTGTCCTAGCTATGTTTCAATTTTCATTGTTATCTCACTGTTGTCTCATGCATGAATCTGTTTTGCATGGACGTTCGCCCAACTAGTGAACTACCTCACCCACATGCATGTTGATCTGTTTGTTGAATATTTCATTCATGTTTTTCATGCACTATCAATCACTTCTACTATCACTTAGTGTTGCCATGCATTTACTGTCGTAGTTGCTTTCAGTTGCCCATCGGTAAGTCGGTCCAACCTTAGCCCATACTCTACCTTCACCAAGGCTGCATTGTGCAATCTAGGGAAGGTAGGTTCAACTTCCTCTCCAGATATGTGCATTTTTGCCCAGCACTGGCCTCCAAGACTATTTTTCACATTTCTGGAGGACAATGGTTGCTTGGCCCAAGAAATTGCGCAAATATGCCCCTGGGCCAGCAATCCTTTCTAGCTAGAATTGTGTATTATGCAATCCCAGCAATCAGCAGCTAGATTGTGCCTTGTGCAGTCTTGGCAGTCGGTCTCCCAACCGAAATTGCACAACCTTCATGATCATTCACCCACGTATGTTGCAAGTCATTTCTCATGTTCATTTTGGTTTTCACTTGACAGATTGCTTGCCATGAGTGTCGCCATGTCTCTAGGTATCGCAAGTGTTCATCTGCCTCCCAGCAGTATAGGTACAATGGTTTCTAGGAGAGCAGAGACAAAGACACCGTTCAGAGCACACTTGGGGATGCAGTCAATCAAGTGTCTATGGACTTGCCTACCACGAAGACATCAAGTTGTTCGTAGACAAGGACATCAAGATATGACAACTACAACATCACAATGAACAACATCATGAACAACAGTTGAGGACAACATACCAAATTCAACGAATGCAAGAGGAGGGTTGTTGATAACAGGAAGGCAGAACAAGGTTGCAAGCTCAAGCAGATCCATTGATGATGAAAGCAAATTTGGAGACTTCGGTTATGAGGTGACGGTGCGACATGAAGATCGTGCGAAGATAGAGAATGGAACAAAGAAGGAGTTACATGTGCTGAAGCAGCAACTCAATGAAGAACATGAAGCTGCACAGATAGAAGAATGAGTTGCAGCAGGATCAGGAACAACAGTGGGCACATCGTGCACTCACGGATGAAACTGCGCCCGTACAAGTTAAAGATCCATCCCATCAACTAACACAGAGTGAACAGGGTGAGCAATGTTAGTGATCGCATGCAAGGGATTCAACAACATGCATGTCTTTGTGTGCACGCATGCAATCCAACCCATTCAACACACTCACCAAGGCGAAGACAAGAAGCAAGTCCAACTGGAGCTGAACATGTACTTTGGAAAGTTGATGGGCATGGCCACTATCACACTTGAAGATCAGCACGAACACTATGCATTAGTGTGTTTCCGGTTCAGCCGCACCCAAGAAGACCATGCGCATATTAGTAGATAAGTTGGACGAAGGGGCCAAACCAATTCATCAGTTGCAACGGAGGCAAAAGTTTTCTTCAGCAAGATGTCACCATGAGGTGCATGCACACCATCACAAATGACCAATCTTGGCATCAACTCACCATCTTCACCATCACAAGCATGTCAAAAAGTTGGTCTCACCACAGCCGACCGAGTGTCAGTGATGTCTTGCTTGGCTTGCTCAAACCATGTTGCCTCACATGAGCACATGTGCATTGTAATGTTGAATCATGTCAAGTGTAAGTCAAGTGTCAATAGTTGGACGTAATCGTCACGGGGTAGGTGAAGAGTCATGAGGGTAGTTGAACTATCACAAAGGGGAATGTCAAGGGTCACCCCACCCTTTGCTATAAATAGTCCCTCGTAACTCATTGTATAGGCTTTTGGTCATCCAAGCTTCTAATAAGACTATCTTGGATAAAGCTTGGACAATATTGTAATGCGCCTTGGCTTCTCCACTGCACGGAGCTAGTTCATCTCTTTGGAGGAGCAGGCAGATGTGGCTGTAACGTTCCACTGTTGGGGCTAGCAGGCTTACATGGATGTATTGTATGATTGTGACTTACACTTCTTTATATAATAAGAGACAACACATTTTCACGCATATGTTGTTATTGTAGTTGGACTACTCTGGTTTCCTTAATGATATATGTTGTTTAGCTTACGTATTTTTGTATGAATTAATTTGTATGCAATTATATGAATCTTGTTGTTAATGTGTTGTATGTGTTGTTAATGTTGTCCCTTCCGTGTCGACTGCTCTGCCAGACTCCAGACATATCTTTCACATGAACCTTGTTGTAAAAATCGTTGCACTCATCTCGGACCGATCCATGAGTGTTGTATGTGTTATCTTACCTTGTATGTTGTGACTGCTACATCCGAGTGGACTGCTCCACTGGAAGCTGTGCATGTCCTTTTGTGTTGTCTATTCTTAGCCGAGTTGGGACTGATTGCTTTCAACCTAGAACTCACCTTCACCCTCATCTCCCCTTTATGTGTTAGAACCTCTCATAAACCTTCTTTGACTCATTGCATCAGTCACACCCTTGCTACTGACAGAGTTATCTTACTTGCCTCTATGCGAAATCGTAGTCAAGGCATTACCTTAACGCCCACTGTTGGGACTCCTACACCAAACTGTCTAAGGTCTAATTGGGACTTCGTACCTAGGAGATCCCCTTGACATGTTGCCGGGTCCAGCACCGTCAACAAGTTATTAGTAGTTGAGATTAAATTTGGGCCAATCAGAGAGTGCCATGTGGCCTTATGAGAGACCACCACATGGCCCTAGGAAGTTGAACAAACTTTGGTTTGTGCACCGTATGAGCCTCCACTGGGCTCGAACACACAACCTCCACTATACAAATCACCTGCCTGGTCGTTCGGGCTATGTTACTACTTTAATAAATGGGTGACATATTTTATTTATTATAGTATGGTGGAGCAGTTGAGGGGAAGGGTGCCCGACCAGCCCGACCAATGGTTTTCGACATTATAACATTACCACTGGTGGAGTATTCAGGGCAAGGTGTGTGGAGCCTTTCCCACGCTTAAGGCACAACAACCCAAGCCAAATGCAGACACAAAGAATCGAGAGCGGGGCTAGGGGATAGCTTACACCCCTTGGTCCCATGCGTCCATATGATCGACAGGGCGATGGCCCACATCTAATTTTTTTTAATATGTAATGTAATCACTGGCCGAAGGTGCGGGTCAAACCCGTGACCTTTGTGCAACTAATCCTTGGCGCCACCAATAGACCACAAGACAATTTTTTCTTACAATTTACATGCTGAGACTTTTTGTGGAGCAGTTTACAGACTGGATTGGAAAAGGGGTCATATATTTCTCATTTTTCAACATTGTTGAGTTCAAGAAGGGCCTAGACAAGGTTTTTTGAGCATTCTGGACACAATGGAAGTGTTACTTCTACATATTAAAGCTTTTGTGTTGATGTATTAAGTCTTTGAGCATATAATGAAAAGGTCACCACTGGAATGAGGACTCGGAGACGTAGCGCAAGATGGTTGAACTTCGTTATCAATTTGCTTGTGTTTGATATTGCATGTTTGTCCAATTTTAACCATTAAAATTCTAAAAAGATTACTTAAGTTTGTGTACTTCTGCAACCACGATCCATTGCCTAAAATAAATGAACTAGCTTGCAAATTATTTAATGAAACATTCACTTTTTAATTTTGGATCAATAGTGTTATGTGTTGTAACTTTTGTGTTTTGATGGGGCAATTTTGGAAGGTATTCACCTACAAAACCCCTCTTTTTGTTGCTAAGATATATTCTCCTTGGGAAAATAATGTATTCATATTGGAAGGAGAAAAAGATTAGGAAATTTTGATGAATTAGCTCTGTAATGCATGATATATTTGCTACCAAACAAACACATAATTATATAATACAAATACTCTTTCTAGTTTAAAAAAAATATGTACTCTTTGTATTGGTTGTTAGGCATGAGAGGTCAGGAAATTAATAAGTGGAAATTAGATTATATGTCATATTGCATATGATAGGCTGAGTGTGAAGAAAAGATGGAGAGCAGAAGGTGCCAGGATTAGAGTTATCATAATTTTTTTGTTTATTTAGTAAATGTTTATGGGATGATGAGTACAATATTTTTATTAATTTGTTCAACAATGGTTTGAAGAGGCTTTGAAATAGAGTTTAGTACTTTTTTACATTACCAAGGGAAGTTAGACATTCAAATGAGGCTTTAGGAATTTATAGTCTATTCAAGGAATTCATATTTGATGTCAAGAATTAGTGCTTACCTTGGAAACTAGCTCTCAGTACCTAGATTAAATATGTAACTTTGAGATTTTATTTTCACTTTAGGACATGGTCTCTTTAGATGGTGGCTTGGTCACTTGCAATAGTAGGGCATACCAAAGGATGGTTAAAATAAATAATGGAGGTCACAATTAAAACTAACCAATGAATGCACAAGGGTAGACCTCACAAATTTAATGAATCTATGGCATATGAGGCATGACTATTGAAGGCTCAGTAGAGGGTGTCTCAAGTGGTGGTTTCTATGGAGCCTTGCCAACGAGTATTTTCTATAGTATTCAAGAAAGAGGTCATGGATTTGGAGAACAATGTTCGACTCAAGAGAGGTCAAACATCTTGTGCTCAAATAAATGAAGAATTGGCCCCTTGGGTTCCTCACATAGACCATTCAAGGAGCAAAGAAACTAAACATTCAAAAACTATGGATTCTTTTGTTTCATTTAAATATAATAACAATAAAAAATATATTATATTCATATAAAAAGAAATGCATTATGTACATGCATATTGCATTCCCAACCATCAAATACTAGTTTTCAAAGTACTATGGTAAGGATCAACATAAAATATTAAAAGAGCTTCCCATATAAGGGGGGAAGAAAACAAAAGACGCCACTAGACATTTTTCACAAAAAAAAAAAATGTTCAAAACAACATGATAGTTCTCACAATAAACTATTAAGGAGGTTTATAAATACAAAGCCCATACAACATCACTTAAGCACAAGACGATGTAGTCCAGAAAATCCATCATTATACATCATGTAAAGTTGATGTGAGCAAACAACCCACACTCTCAATAACATTAGAAAGAATAAGCTCCTCATGAAATAGAAAAAGAAATGAGGAAGAAGGATTTTGCATTAAATTGCCTGACAAATTCTTGAGTGTGCCCCACCCTTCTTTATAATACTAGCCATATAATAGCATCTAGGGATAATCCAACTTTTGATAGGGAATCCTTCTTTGTTATTTTATTGAACACATGAAAATAAAATGGGATTAAAAGCACACTTAAACAACAACTCTTCCTCAAATATGGACCTCAAGAATATATTCAACATCCTACTTCCCACTTTTACCCATTTGATTATTACCATCTAATCACCATAAACTTGAATATGAGATATTATATTTTCAACAACGAATATTAATAATAATTATAGAAAAAATAACTCACCAAAATTATTAACCTCCCTTCATAACCTCGCCTTGAATCTATAGAAGTGGTCATCATTCAAGTGTGGGAGTCCTTAAGCTCCACGTCTTGATGAGGAGCCTCATTAGAGGAAATTTCAGCCTAAAAGTGGTCCCTCAAGAAAAAATAAGAAAATAATAAAATAAGAGTTATGAATTTAGGAGGGAAAAGAAGATATATATATTTTTTGGCTGATCTCCTTATAGGTTTACTCAAATTTCAAGTGTAGACACTCATTGGATGCGGAATTAAATTCCGCATCCAACAAGCACCCATTATGCATACTTTTAGAGACCCATTGATAAAAAAATAAATAAAAAAATAAAAAAATGAAAATAAAAAAATAAAATAAAAATAAATAAAATGAAATCTTAAAAAATTGTTCGATGTTTTTTAATGTAATCCTCAATTTTTATAGATTGGGCCTTCCAAAGTATGCATATGGTACTCGTTGATTCGGAATTAATTCACATCCAACGAGTATCTACACTTGGAATTTTGAGTAAACATTAGAAGTTAATCCAATACAATTTAATATTATATATATATATATAATATATAATGATATTCTCCAAAATTTTTACATTTACCTCTTTTTAAATTTAAAGGATTTTGATTGGTTTAACTATCATGTACGTGAAAATTTCATAGGCACTTTTAGACTAAGATTTCCTCTAATGTGGTTTGCTCCATAAAAGAATGTCGAAGCTCTAGATTTGTTAATGGATATGAGGTAAATTTCTTTGTACAAAAGTGGTCTAGGGTTAGACCTAAATCTCCAAATGGTAACCTTGCTATGATTAGCATATTGGAAGGAGATAATGAATTTCCCTTCGAATATATCTACATTACTTGCAAGCCAAAATCTACAAATTATTATTATTGGGAAAACTCTATAGTCTTTAAACTCAGGTTTTGAGGTTTAATTTTTGAGACAAATTGTTATTGAATCTCCCTTCCAACCTTCTTTGAAGCTTGAAAATTTCTCCATTTCTACCCATGCTTATTTTGCATACTCTCAATGGATTAACAAATGCCATATGGCCTCCTCATGTTCTTGACATGGTACACACATGCCGGGCCCTCACTTATTTCTCTTTTCAGGAACTTCCTAGGTTAGTGTCTTGTTTATGATAGCCAACCACTTAAAGGATTTTGCTTTCATTGGAGTTTTGATCTTTTGTAGTTATTTCCACAACCATTGGATTTAAGTCCTTCCTCTCTAAACATTGATTTCTATCCTAATTTGGGAGTGTATTTTTTTTGGATTTCACATTGGCATAGCCAAAGAATTCATTGCATGTGGCATAGAAAACAAAGGGACTTGGAACAATGAAATTATTTAACAGTTGTAATAGTTGGACCATAAGTATGAGAACCTTATCAATGCCTTTTGTGGCTTCAAATTTAGTAGTGAAGAGGCATAATAAATTAGGGAATAAATAGAGGTAGGGGAAGAAGGACAAGGAGTAGGGAGGACAATAGAAAAGTGTGTTGCTGGAGCAACAAACTCTAAGGGCATGGCATGGGTTTCAAAAGGGATCTATAACTCCATTTATCTACATTAATGTAGAATTTGCCTTTGAGAACTAAGCTCCACTTCTCCTAAGTCTTATTATTTTATTTCAGACTTATTTTATTTATTTCTTGATCACAATGATGGCTAGAGAATTAATCTTATAAATTATTTATCTAAATATATTTTAGATTTTAATTTCCAATTAGTATATTAGCAATCTCTAACAAGGAAGAGGCAAACCATCTAATAAATTTTATTTACATTTTAATCATGTGATAGACCAAACTTCCTTTAAACGAATTTATAATAAAAGCAATTTAAATTTCTCTCTTATATTTTTAACTATTTTAAAATATATATATTCTTATAAATTGTTAATTAAATATCTTTTTATATGAATTTTAAATCTTTAATGAAATTAATCTTTTTAGTTATAAGATTTTTAAGTCATAATTTGTTAATGTTGAGTTTTTTTTTTTTTTTTTTGGAACACTTTGTAGTATCACTGAGGTGTCCAACTTTTCAAGCGAACGATTTACCCATCTTCAAAGACATAAAGGTGTGTTCGTCCAACTTTTCAGGCGAGCGATTTACCCATCTTCAAAGACATAAAGTTGTGTTCACCCAACATAACTTCAATATAGCTTTCTATCCCTGAAAATAAATGAAAAGTTCACCACAAACTTTGGACATTACTGATACTACAGAGTATTGCAAAAAAAATCTCAACATAGACAAAGTTAATCTTATCCTATAAAATTTTAAATTTTTTAATAATATAGAGAATAATGATCAATAATATTCTCCATAAAAGTCACAAAATTAATCTTATCCTATAAAATTTTAAATAATATAGAGAATAATGATCACTAATATTCTCCATAAAAGTCATTTGAATGTTTTACACTAAGTTCATGGATAAATGCAATTTATGTGTTTCAAACTTGTCTAACGTCTATTAGAATTATTATGACGTGGAGACGATGCAGAGCATTAAAATATTTATATGAAGTGGAAATAATCAAAGAAAAAGGTAGAACTACTTTAACCAAGTGATATTTATCGAGCAAAGTGGGTTAAATAGAGAAGTGGGTTAAATAATGCACTATTATTATTACATTGTTAATATATATATAATAGTAAAGTTATCATGTTTTTTTTTGCGTTTTCTTTTTTAAATATATTTATTGGTAATTATTATTAAATATAAATTAATTTAAGCTGTTTTTAAGGGAGTTGTTATAATGCGATTTTTTGGAATGATTCCGGTGACGTTAATCGGCGGAAGAAATGGGTGTTAAATCTTGATTATTTAGCGTTAAAATGGTTTGTTAACTGCATATTGGAATTCAGTGGCCTAAAAACCCCCTGGGAAGCGTTAATTGCAGAAACTAGCTATCAAACTGGGATTGTTCCAATGAATTTCTGTCGGGATTTTTGCAGGAAAAATCCGCCGAAAAAACTTTTCAAGTTCGCGTTATAGACTACTGCGTTTAAGTATTTTTTTTTTGTGGGGATTCTTATAATTAAATGAAAGCATTTTTTTAGGTTTTTGATGAAGAGGAAATTAGATAATGTGAATAATTAAATTATTTTTTAGTGTTTTATAAGATTTTGAATATTTATTTAGATATTTTTTATTCTTGTTTTTGTCTCTTTTGGCAACGTTTCTCTTATAAATGAGTTTTATAATGTTTTTTTTTCTTTTATATTTGGTTACTCATGATGTATTGAAGTTTATTCTCTAAAAGTGTTAATAGATTTTTTTATAGTGGGTTTTAAACTAGTTGACTTCTCTAGTATAAGATGTTTTTTGTTATGTTCACGAGGATTTGGATTCACGATGAATGGGTGAATTGTTAAGGCACTCCTTGTATTGGTCACTAGTTTAAATCTTTGTAAGTGGTTTTTTTTTTTGGTAGGTAAGCACCCACAAGGGATTTGAACCAATGACCTATCGCAAGGAGTGCCTTAACAGTGCACCCATTCACCATCAATACAAAGCCCCGTGGGCTCCTTGTAAGTGGTTTCACCCACCTAGTTTTACAGAGAAAAAAAATTATTACTTCTTATTATTAGACAAAGATACTTCAAGGGTAATGTTATGAGTTGTAACTAAAGCAATGCCCAATGAGGTAGTGGAATAAGAAGTTAGGCTCATATAGAACTTCAAAGACGGATTACTTGTAAGTGCATCTGTACCCTCTTTTGATTGCTCAATATTGGTGGTGGTGGTAGTAATTGTGATAATTGAAGATGAAGCAACATTGTCATAATTGTTATTGCTTGTATTAGTCATCTTACTCTTGGAAAAGGAAGAAGTGTACTAAGTCCTTAGCCATGCTTATAATAGATAACCAGTTTATATTATTATTTTTGACACCTAATGTTCACAGGAGTTGGAGGATGTATATGAGAAATATGTATTTGTTTGAGATGCGATCATATGAGTTGTAAATATTCAAGTAGTTTATGGAACTAGCATTAGACAAGGATTTATCTTTGATGTTGTGTTGGCCCTAATAACATTTTGAAGAATGAATGCAACCCAGATATAGGTGCTATTTTGGCATTGCTAATCTTCAAATGTGTTATCTCTTTGGCTAACCCAGTGATAACTTGATTGTATTGCTATATAATTTGAATATATTGCTAGAAAATTTGTTATTATTGCAAAAATTGAATTATAAATGTGAGAGAGACATCTTCACTTTGTTGTTTTATGTGAGATGTCATGTGTGGTACTCAAAAACAAAAAATGATGGTGGCATATAGAGGGAGGAAATCCCTATAATGGTAATGAAAACATGAAGAAGAAGGGAAAAAATCCTTATAATGACTATGAAATCCCTTATAGTGGCTGCCAAAGTTAAATTTGATACCAATTAATACAAATTGGAAGGACCTAGAAGTTGAAAAACATGAAAGTTGTCAATATGTGATCTCTTTTACATATAATGACCTTCTTTATATAGATGTATGGAATATGGATGTGCTCTGTGTGTGTGTGTGTGTGTGTGTAGATAACGACTCAATCATTAAGTTATACCATTACTATCCTCCATGTTGTTGTACTAGATTAAGTCTCTTAAAGTGAGACTTTGATATTTCTTTTATGACAATTGGATATCCTATGAAAGAGTTCACATAGGTGGCTTGTAGCTTTTATACGTCATTCATGAGATAACTATGTCCAACAGGCACCGTTTACATTCCATTAGCTTGTCCTTCAAGCATATAACGATTAGGAATAAAGTGGTAGGCCTTTCCACCAACTTCAAAGGTATCTAGATGACAAATGATTCTCATAAGAAAGTGTTGTCTTCTTGTCTTTTGGTCCCTCCTTTTTTCAAATATGTAGTAAAAAAAAAGAAGACAAGAAGACAATGCTTTCTTATGAGCCAATTGTAGTCCAAAACAAAATTCCCTCCTTCTTTGGAAATGAACAGTCCATAACTAGGTTTTTTCATAGTAGATAATCTTGAATGCGATCATAATTATGAAGTCTTGTATAGGAATTCAATGCTTTCATTAATAGCTACAAAAAATGCTTCAATCTATAGATTCATTAGGGTTTGACCATTGTTAATAACTCTCATGGAGTGGATGAATTTTAATTGGACTCCAGCATGGTATGTCTTTATTATAGAGAATTTTTTATTATATATTTTGAAAACCCAGAAAGCCATAGAAAGTTCATCAAGGAGGGTTTATAATTCTAGGTTAGAGTTGGGCTCTTCCTCAAATCATAATTTTCAATTTTCTATGGTACCTTACCAAGTTGGTTAAAAAAGGATGTTGTCATTGCCTCCAATAGGGCACAACTCTCTTTGATGACATGGTCATGCCCATGCTTGTGATTGCATTTTCATGAATGCTTGCAAAAATTGAGTGGGGCAGAGCAAGTCCATAATGAATTTTGCATAATAGATACTGCCCACTTGTGGCCTTTTAAAAGAAGGGTCACTTTGTAGTGTGGAAAGACATTTCAATCAATTAAACATCTCATGGATAACAATTGTCACTCAGTCACATTGATTAGTAAAAATTAAACACCATTCCCTAAATTTAACCTTATTTCAAAGTTCATTTCCTCAACCCTAACCTAGTAGAGATTACTAATTCTCCCCCTTTACTTGTGGGAAGAGAAAATGCTACAAAAATGTGGAAAGTCCTTGTGTATGTTTAGTAAGACAACCCAACAAGATAATGGTATTTTATCAGTGGCATTGCAAGATCTTCCCCTTTACTAGTGAGAAGATAATATTCTTCAAAAAAATGGCAAGTCCTTTTGTATGTTTATTAAGACGAAAAATGATAATGGTATTTTCAAATTTTGTTTTTCCAGTGTAACTAAGCATCCCACCTCCTAATCCTCAAGTAATGGTAAGATATTCTTTAGAGTTCAAGGCCATTCGACAAGAAAGATCAAATATATACTCGATATAAGCTCAACATGTCACTTGCAAAAATTGAACTTGGATAAAGGGATAACAATCATTACTCCCAACCACCTAAAATAAACTCATTTAACAATAATATTTCTAATTAAATTAAATATATAAAACTATACCTAAATAAAAATCTACCCTATATATTTTAAATTGTAAATTCTTAAAATAAATGTTATAAATCAATAATGAAAATACAACTTTTAAATATTTTTTTCCTCCTAAAAATATACAATATTACAATTTTAAAAACACATGAAACCTTCTCCAAAGATGAAGGTTTCTTAAATAAAAAATAAGAAAAACAAACCAACTTTTTTTAAATAAAAAATAAGAAAAACAAACCAACTTTTTTTAAACTAAAATTTATTTAAGACTAAATTATAAATCGTAATAAATGCCATGAAAGAGACTAAATTAAAAAGAACAAACCAAATTTATTTAGGACTAAATTAGAAATCAATTTATTTGGGACTAAATTATAAATAGTAATAGCCCTAAAAGAAAAATGCACAAATATTTCTAAAATGAAAAATCAGAAAGAACAAACCCAATTTATTTATTTAGGACTAGATGATGAATGCTAATAAGTGCCATAAAAGATGATTGCACAAAGGTTTTTTAAATAAAAAATTAGAAAGAACAAACCCAATTTATTTATTTAGGACTAGATGATGAATCCTAATAAGTGCCATGAAAGATGAATGCACATGCCACATGTCTAGTATATAAGTTTGGCAAACCTCTTTGTCTTATGTTAATATGAATACAATCATTATTAAAGAATCGACCTCGAATGGAGGGAAGCTGATAGCAGAGGCATGTGGGGGGGGGGGAATTTAGACCATGAAAGGGAACAAACCCTTTTGGTTAAATTAAAAAATAAATGAAATCTTTTTAGTTTGCAAATTTTTTAATAGAAAGTTTATATTTAACTTCTAACGTGTATCAAGACGTTAATTAAAAAATTGTAAAATAATTGGTCATTATCATAAGTTTAGAAGAATAAACCAATCATAGATTTTTCCGACGTGGTGTATAATGTAAAATGAACATTATAAAACCATATAAAATTTACGAAAGTCTTGAATTTAATCGACATTCAAAGCATTGGAAAAAGGGGGTCACAGCAAAAAGGGAATGAGCATTAATAAATAATACACAATTTACAAAGTTTTGGACCTTAAAGTCTTCAATATACTCAACATTCAAGGCTGGCAAAAAAGTAAGTGAAATAATTTCCCACGGTGACTTATTAAACACGAGGATGAACATTATAAAAAAAAACAATATAAAGTTGGCAAGCCTTGCACATTAAAGTCGTGGATTTAATCGACATTTGACTCCTCAAAAGCTCATGTATCCACTCATAATTTCTACTCTTTAATCAACAACCTTCTAGGGTGTGAGATTGGGTTTCCTTCTAAGTACTATTATCCAGTATGTGTTTTTTTGATATGGACAACTTGTTTGTTTTTGATAAAACCATTTAAAAGAGATTATATTTATTCACACAAATATTTTATTTGTTGTTACCTGCTACCATTTAGTCAATGTTAATAGAGTAGGCAATCAAATAACCCAATTAACAACTACCTTGTCATAAGCCTATTCCATAAAATAAATAGGTAGTAGGTGTGGTGGGCAATCATTAAAACATGGTTGCTTTATTACTCATCATGCCACTTTTGACCATGATAAGGACATTCCTTCTATCATCCCTGCAAAGTTTATTCTACCTTCTTTGTATGACACTTGCAAAAATGGCAATTCTTTCATTTTTCCATTATATATACATATTCTAAGAGGAAGTGGCAACCACTCATCTTATTCTCATGTGAGGATCCAATGATGACTTTAACAATATGTAATTTGATTACACTCCAAGTAACTTATGTCATCATTATGAAGAATTAAATGGTTATAATTTTGTTTGATGAGGAGAATGTTTTTTCCATAAAAATATTTATAGAATAAATGTTTGTAAAAGTTAAGAAATTGAGATAATATCGGGAGTAAATTGAATTATATAAATTAAACTATTTAAATCAAATATTTGTTAATATTAAATTAAACAATTATCCAATTATGTTAACATTAATTTATTAAACTATTTAACATTAATTTATTAAGTTATTTTTTAATTCAATATTAATTAGATTTCACCATTTTTTTATAGCTTAGTTTAATTTTATTTTTTTTTCTTCGAGTATATTTTCCAATAAGCTTTGTTTGAAATATGGTTTAAAATAGTTGGAACGACATATCTGCACTGTTACATTTGTATAAACTTGGTGCTTTGGGGATTTTCAAGGCTTAGAATTTGTTTATGCATTCAAAAATCTATTTCAAGTAACAAAAATAATGATCTCACCAAGAATTTTATTGCTAGATTTTGTGAAGTAGATAAAAATGCAGAATAGTTAAACTTCATCATTTTATAGCGTAGTCTAAATGTTCCACATTTTTCTCTTTCTTGAGCATATTTTCTAATGCGCTTTGTGTGAAATTTGGACAATAATTGTTGGAATGGAAGAATTGAGTTGTTACATATGTATAGACTGAGTGCCTTAGGGGTTTTCAGGCTTTGAATCTATTTATGCATTTAAAAATGCATTTTATGTAACCAAAAATAGTGATCTTACCAAGAATCGTATCACTAGATTTCAATGAAAAAGGAAAAAATGTAGAGTAGTTAGATTTCACCTTTTTTTATTACATAGTCTAAGCATTCTATTTTTTTGCTCTTTCCTGTGCATATTTTCCAATGAGCTTTCCCTAAAATGGTTGGAATAGTAGGTTTGAGTTGTTCATTCTATATAGACTAAATGTCATCGGGATTTTTCAAGCCTGTGAATATGTTTATGCATTCAACAATGCATTTCAAGCGACAACAAATGGTAATCTCACCTCGAATTGTATCATCAAATTATGATGAAGAAGGAAAAAAACATAGAACAATTAGACTTCACCTTTTATTTTATTTTATTTTTGAAATTATTTAAAAAACATAGTCTAAACGTTCTACATTTTGACCTTTTTCAGGGTATATTTTCCAGTTAAGTTTGCTAAAAATGTTACTTTTGTTAAAATTACAAATCTAATTTGCTAAACCTATACACCCTAACTGCCCAATTATTTTTCCAAAACACTAAATCTATTTTATACATTTAAAAATATAATTTAAATAATAAAAAATATAATATCATCAATAATTTATATTATTGAATTTTAATTAAAAAACACAACTTATATTATTAAACTTCACTTTTATATCAAATTTAAAAACAATTATAACTTATTTTTAATACCATTTAAATTCAAAATCAAAACCATTATAAATAACCATAAAGGAATTGATCCCTTTCACGGTTATGAAACATATAATTGGCATGATTACGAATTACTTCGTATGAGGTCACCATATAGTGTTAAGTTTTACTCAAAAACAAATGCTTCCCATCCCAAAATGAGAAGAAATCTTAAACCCGCTTGGTGAAAGAAGTTGGTCATTAAACACCTCATAGCTGATAAGCAACATTATAGCAGTAGTCTATAACGCGACTTTTTGAAAGCTTTTCCAGCAGATTTTTCCGATCAAAATCCGGCAGCAATTCATTGGAATCTCAAGTTTGATAGCTAGTTTCTGCACAATCAATGACTCCCAGGGGTTTTCCAGGGCGTTGAATCCAAATATGCAGTTAAAAACCCATTTTAACTGCTAAAAATCGAGATTTAACCTCATTTCTTCCGCCGGATTCCGTCACCGGAATCTCCAAAAAGTCGCATTATAGACAACTCCCAACATTATATCATTGATAATGGGTTCAAGCTTTTTAATTTAGTAGATAACCATATTATAATTGATAATGGGTTTGGAGATAACTTTTGATATTATAATTGATAATAGTGTTGGAGATAACTTTAATACATTGATAGCCCCAAGGGTTAGTTCAGTTGGTTAAAAATCGTGCCTCACCATCGGGAGGTCACAGGGTCGAATCCACTTGAAGCCTTTGGGGTTAGGTCTTGCACTAGGCCGAGGGGTGATTTAGCCTAGCTATCGCTCATATTTTTCCATGGACGTAGCGATCACTCACTGACCAGGGTGCTCGTGAACCACATGCAAAAAAAAAAAAAAAAAACTTTAATACATTGATGAGAAATTATGGGAATTTATTTTATATGAAAAAGATAGATATTGTATAATATGAAGAGGGGTGGTGTGGCTGATTTTTGTTATGCAACACATATGTGAACAACATATACTATTATTTATTCAAATGTCAGTCATTATTACGTTCAATCGTTTTGAGAGGAGAAACTTTGCTCTTCAACTTTTTTCATATGTTCGAGATTTTCCCCTATCACAAGTGGGACAATTCCTTTGGGCATTTGATAGTAGAAGGCTTGTGTTCAGCGATAAATCTGTAGAGTTTCTTTCAAGCTCAGGCATTGGCCTTTTGTTCTGGTTATGAATTAATATTCACCTACATTCTAGACAACATGGGTTCGTGGTTTGGAGGTCTTTGGTGCAATAACTGGTGGTTGAGTAATCGTAAGGGATAGGCCTTGGGCATGTAGAGGTCGCACCTCTCTGGACGTGGACGACAACATTGGATCTTGATGATGCAAGACTAGGAGGTGTCAATGTTTATCCAACAAGCACGACGTCGTCGATTCATGTTCAAAGGGCTGGTTAGTATAGGGTAATGCTTTATATATCAAATTCCAATTTAATCATTTCATTCTCTCGTTTCAATTTTAGCTAGTGAATGTTAGCCTATTTTGTTTGGGGCTCAACCGAGTTAGGTAGTGGCCTGAATTACAGTGTCTCCTAGTGGTTATTAGACCCCACTAAGAGTCTTTCATATACCATTCCATTTCATGTGTCTTCTTATGTTACTTGGATTAGATTGCTCTGGAAACCCAGAACCCCTGGGTTTTTCCATTATCTAGATTTTTGAGTATCAATCCTTTGGGTCTTTGGGTGTTGTGGGTAAGAAATCTTGTTTGGCTATTTTTTATTTGGTGCAGTATGCGCTAGCAGTGAATGCACAACTGCTGGGGGGTTGGGGGCAAGTTCCCTTAGGGCAAGTCGCATGCCCAAGCTCAATATTAGGATGCCACAACAAACTTCCACTTTGCCACCTCATCTAAAATTAGCAAGGAAGTTTTCCAACTTGGAGCTTTAACCACCAACGACTAACAAGCTTATTCTTATTCATAAATCTAATCAGAGGTAAGCAATTGGGTTCCTGATTCTGGTCATACCAAGGGAAGATGGAGTCAGTACTTGAACCCCATCACCCACCATTGGAAGATGAAAACACTTGTGGGCAGGGCCTTGAAGGAGAAACATGAAGACTACAATGATATAATCTCTTCTCTAAATGAAATTAAGTAACGCTCCTATCTTGCTAGTTTGGATGTCCAACTTACTCACCTTGAAATCCACCTTTAGTGTGATCTAAAACCTTTTGCTCTAGCTAGAACAAGCACTCAAGTCACGACTCCAATCACTTTTTCAAACCTTGATGAGATGCTATACCTCCTAACAATTGTTTTCTTACTTTGTGTAGTTCAGTTTATTGTAGTTGTCAGTAATTTATCAATGTTAGATGTTTTATTTTGAATTACCCAAACTCTGGTCAACGGTAAACATATCTAGTTTCCCTCGAAACAATTTGAGACTGAACACTACATAAACAATAATATTTTTACTGAAATTTTAAAACAATACAATTTAAATTAAAAA
>APFE031168415.1:0-14147 GCA_000404065.3 Pinus taeda | reverse complement strand
GGAATGAATTTCAAATATTTAAAGTTTTAAATTCAAATTATATATATAGATGTCAAAGTATTATATATATATATATATAGTTTTTTGGGGCAAAATGTAGTATAAGTTTTAAAATTAAACTAATTTGATTATGCTAATTGTGTCTTTGACCTACTATTGTACTCCAAAAAAACCATGTTGATACAATTTACAAAATATGCCTATGACATAACAACACTTAGTTGATATTTAACAAAAAATAAGCTAAGATGAGTTCCTAATCATCTATGCTGATCAAATTTTCAACTGAGGCTACCCTACTAAGCTATGGTAGTCCAATTGGAACATATAGAGCTTAATTTGTTGAAGACACCCTGCGCTCGCTTTCTTGAGTTCCTCCTTGTTGTAAAGCTTGTGCATTTTGCGCCTAGGTCTGAAGATGTTATATATATCCAAATTCAAATCTTGGACTTGTTGACGATGTTACAAAGCATATTGGTCAACATTTCCATCTACACTGAAAGATGATCAACCTTCCTACTTAGCACCACTATCTCCATTCTGACATCTTCATCAACCACCTACTCATCCTTGCCTATGCCACATTTCTTTCCTTTTTATTTTCTATTTATCTTAAGGTGCATACTTGTCCTCTGAGTTTCCATTATTTACTTAGATAACCTTACACGTACTTGCTGCTGACACACTTAAGTGCACTAATGCCTATGTCTGCCTTAAATAGAATAAAGTAATCGACTATGAAAATTTCCTCTTGGAGTGCTTCAAATCCAACTAATTGATGATTGGGAGTAGGGGATGAGTGCATATATAATTACTCTACACCTCCACGACTTGGATACTGTAATCCTACTATTTGCCAAAGATTTTCTAGACAACTTTAAGGGGCGAACCATACTTGGCTAACCCATGTCATTTACACAAGAAAATTTCTCCATGTCACCTAATAATCCATTTCAATAACCAAAATGATAGCCAAATACTGAAATGATTGCTTGGTACCTCTTGTTGGTCACCAAGACACAATAGAATTTACTATAGTATTCACAACATATAATGTGGCGGTTCAAGTTAACATGACCCCCGCATATCCAAGGTATTGTGTGACTTCCACATCGTGGCATGCAAGCACATTACCTCCAAACTCATTCAAACATGAATGCATAACCATTGCTTTATAGGGTCATTGCCTCCCTCAAGGTTCCTTTGATGCTCATGCTTCTTGGTGCCAATGATAAGGCTTGGTTAGCCAACCTATCATATATATATTGTTAAGGTATCTTCAAACATGTTTTACTTGAATATTTGGAATTGAGGGAAGAGCTTCCATGATTCTTGTGTGGAGATGATGCAGTTTAGAGTCTATAGGAGAAATTCCCAAAACATGATGACGAATGGTGTTATTGAAGTCTCCAATTTTGACTAGGAAGGACGTAACAAAAGTAATGCCTTGAAGAAGAACACACATTTTTTACTTGATTATTGGAGGCTTGCCTCGATTCTAGGAATAATATAACTAGTCTTTGACCTTCAGGACCAAAAAAACCCCTCCCACAACCCCTTTTTTAAAATTAAAAGACATGGGATAGACTTAATCCACCTATATGTGCATGAATCATGATATCATTTAATATAACCAAATTCTGTTTTTTATATTATTTTTCTTCATTATTATTAAATTAAAATGTAAATATTTTTATTCAATTATAAACATTTACTTTATTTCAAATATTTTTATTATATTTACTCAAAATTTACTATAATAGAGCAAATCTTATTTCAAAAAATTTAAAATCACTTTATAGTTATATATATGGATAACTTTTAATACATGTATGTTTGTTTGTGTACAAAGACTAACATACAAGCATAATAAATCAATGTTTCAATGTTTTGTTCTTAACATCCAACCACATTATTGATTTTTATTGTATTTTCACATTACAAGAATAATGCTATTTAGCTTTTTCTCCAATCCAAAACAAAATAATAATTCAATTTACAAAGATGTTCAAAACTCTATATATATAGTTATTCATTTTTTAAATAATATTTATTTATAATAAAATTTGAATAATTTTTTTTTTCCTAAGTAAGGTTAATCTATTAATATGATACAAAAAGGGGTAACTACAGTGAGACTTGGCCACAGAGGAACCAAGCCTCAATCAGCACACATTCATAATAGTTGTCTTTGACTGCCCCAACAGAGGGGAAACCAGTCCAACAATATGTCTAAAAGATGTCCAAAAATAACCCACACAGGGGTAACGAAGTTAAACAGAGCATTACCGAGACAAGGTAACCAGATCAAAAGTTTATCCTGCAGACACATAAGACTAAACATAAACTAAACCAAGAACATGACAACACTTCCACCTAGCTCGCACGACACATGGCACTCAGTCTTCCGGAGTTGGCTCCTCTACGATTGGGCATGCCTAGTCATCCGGGTTATCTGACTTGCCACGTCCCAGCGCCTGATGGCCTTCTTCCATGCTGCAGGCCTCAACATGTGGGCCTGACGTGTCACCCTGATGGCTATCAGAAGCCTGCGTGTAGCTGTGTATGCCCGTCTCAACATGCTGACTGCCAGCAATAGCTTTTCCATGACTTCTGGTGCGACCTTCATCAGCTTCCAGTTCACCATTGCTGCCCCTGTTCCTGTTGCTCGGGCCAGCTCTGTTCACCTCTTCCATAGGATTATCTAGAGGAACACGCGGCTCAGTCTCTTCTGTGATGGTAATTGAGACAGTTGCTACGATAACAGGGCGGTTCAAAGAAATATTACAGGGAAACTGCGTGGTGTGAGGAGTAGGATGTGGAGGCAAGGGAAAGGTTGCAGTGCGAACAACTGCATCTTCATGACCTGAGCTATGGAACCAAGCTTTGCCTCTGCCACTTTGCGTGTCTGGGTACCGGCCCACGAAACTATGCGGGTTGGGATTATCTGCAGAGGAGGTAGGGGATGCAAAATCAGGGCTAGGCAGAGCAGGGGAACGAGATCTTCCGCCTTGTGTGCCCCCTCTTCGACTGCACATACGATGGCGGACCATAGTGGATATGGGAACAGGGAGAGTGTCAGCAGGAACAACGGAGGAATTGACAGAGGAGCTATGCGAGGAAGTTACAGAGGGATGGAGGTTATGGGAAAGATTGCAGAGGTTAGCGTGGGAATGATGGAAGCCATAACCCAAGTCAATATAGCTCAACAGCCAACATTTGCGGCCAGTGCTGGTGCATTCACTCAGCTCTCCTACCTGCGGAGGACAACCACAATGAATCAGGGGCAGAATAACAGGAAAATTCTCCGGCTCCATTGTTATGTGGGAAATGGCTCTACCTCGACTAGTGCAGGCATTAAATGGATCCTGTGAGGTGTCATGAATGCCATTCAGGGTGGCATGGGAAAAGTTGCAGGGGGCCATGTGGCCTTCCCGTTCGTCGCCGCTCTGTTTAATCATATTAACTCCGGGAGTTAACACTGCATTTGGGTGCGTCTCTTTTGCTTGAACCATTTCATTCTACACCAATTCATTGTATTCCTATATTTGAAGAGTAGTGACCATAGAGTTAAGTGTGCCAACATAAAAGGACTTTCCACCATCTACCCCAATGTTAGCGAGAAGGTCTGCTACCTTATTCCTTTCCCTGCGAGAATGTTTAAGATTTACCGCTCTATGAGTTGAGAGCCAGTTTTCAATTTGCTCAAGACGCTCTGCTAGTCTCCAGTTGCTTCCTACCTTGTGCGAGGGCATCCCTTATAGGATCTGATTTACCATGTTGATGAGAATCTGGGAATCCCCTTCAATTATAAGGGGGAAAAAACATGGAGCTGAGCAAGGAGAAGTCCTTGCCATAGCCCTTCTAATTCTGCCGAGTTATTTGTATCCTAGCCAATTGAGCCGAAATAGGATAGAAGCGGAACGCCTTTGTGATCTCTGAAAAATCCTCCATATCCTGCTTTACCTGGATTACCTTTAGATGCCCCATCAAAGTTGAGTTGAATCATGTGCTGGGGCGGAGGAGTCCATCTATCGTCAGTCTTTTCTTGTGAGGAAGTTTTACTCTGTTTTGCATGTGTACTATTGCTTGAAGGTTCCAGTTTGCCCAGATAGTCTACTCCTAAGAGATGGTTGGATAATCTTCTTCTGACCAGGATTGATGCATCAGGGTTTCTTGAAGGTTGTGACCTGTATTGTTCCATAGAACTTCTAAGGAGGAGGCTCGGTCCTTGAAGATGCGTCGATTCCTTTCTTTCCAAACATTCCACATGAGGAATCCTAGGATGAGTTTCCATAGGGCATTTAACAATTTGTTTTTGTAAGGATTGTTAGCCCAGGAACGGAGAGTGTTGGAGATATTTTCCTTGCCTTGTCCTTCCTTTTGACATCTGAAGCTTACTTTTTCCCAGAGTCCATTTTCCAGTGGGCAGGAATTGAATAGGTGCTCAATGGTTTCTTCCACATTTTTGCAATTGGGACATATAGAAGGCCCATGAAAACTTCTTTTCGTAGGTTGTCCCAAGTGAGAATTTTATTGTGACATAACAACCAGAGAAAAGTGGAGACTTTTGGCCAAATGGTGGGGGCCCACACTTTGTTCCAGAGTGGATCTTTGATTATTTAGAGTTCTTATTATCAATTTGTAGGCTTCTTGTGTAGAGAATGTTCCTTTTTCTTCATAACTCCATCTGATTTTATCCCTTTTATCAGAGTAGCAGATTTGCTTGGTTGAAAGCTTTGTTTCCAGACTATCCTTGATGAGCTAAGTGCCTTGCCTGATAATGTGATCCGATCTTATCCATTGCATGTAACCTTGAGCATGGGCATGCATCCAGTATTGATTTAGCTTTGCCATCAGTTGCCCTTCTCAATCCTGCATGTGTTGAGGTTCGACAAGGTCTTTTAACTTAGGTCTTTGTTGCCAGGAGTCTGCCCAAAACCGAGCACTACTACCATCCCTTATTTCCCAGAAGCTGTGGTACTATATTAATTCCTTGTGTTGTTTGGTAGTGTTCCAGATAAGAGACCCTGATCCTATGTCTGTGAGTCTGATTAATTCATCCTCTGGTTGGTTATTGGCATATTTCGCTGTCCAAAGGTTTGCCCAAGGAGTATGCGGCTTCGAGATCCATTTCCACCAGAAACGAGCTCCCATGACAGCATTTCTATGTTGAGGATCACGAAGCCTAGTACCTCTATATATTTTTGGGAGGCAAGCGATGTCCCATTTTACTAGAGCCCACTTTCTATTTTGGCTTGTGTTTCCCCATAAGAAATTTCTTTGGAGATTTATGATTTCTTTGAGAACCCATTTTGGAGTTGCCATGACTGAAAAAAGGTAGAGTGGCATGGATTGCAACACGATTTTGATTAGGACTAAACGGCTGGCCATGTTTAGTGCTCGATAAGTCCAAGAAGAAAGGTGAGCTTCTAATTTTTCCAGAAGAGATTTCCAAGAAGAGTGCTTTAAGGCAGAGTTCGTCATGGGAGCTCCCAGGTATTTGGAGGGAAGAGCAACTATTGAGAAACCTAGGATTCGAGCAATAGAAGCTTTGGTTGTAGCTGGGGTGTGAAAGAAGAAGATCTGGGATTTGGTCTTGTTAATGCTAGCCCTGGAGGCATCCGAAAAGTCATACATAATGGCTTTTAATTTAAGGGCTTTCGGAACTGAGGGATGGCCAAAAAGCATATTGTCATCCACAAATTACTGGTGGGTGAAGACCGAAGAGTTGGGGAAGGAAAGACCTCTTAGATGTTGGGAATGAAGCGCTTCTTTGATGGAACATCCCAGTCCTTCCGCCATTATAAGGAAGAGGAAAGGGGATAGGGGATCACCTTGCTTGATGCCTCTGGAGGGCGAAAAGGAGAGGAGGGGATCCCATTGATCAGAATGGAGAAGAAGGATGAAGAAATAAGACTCATGACCCATATAACCCAGGGGGGGGAGAAGCCAAAGGCTATCAACATTTTGTGTATATAGTTCCAACGTGAACTATCAAAAGCTTTAGAAAGATCGATTTTTAGGAGCATACTTGCCTTTTTGAATTGCTTCAATGAGTGTATAATTTCATGAGTGAGAATGATTCCGTCTGTGATTTGCCTTCCTTCCACATAACCAAATTGCTCAGGAGATATGAGGAGTGGGAGCAGAGGTCTTAACCTGGAAGCAATTACTTTGGAGATGATTTTGTAAATGACGTTACATAGAGCAATGGGCCTGAATTTGTCCGGTGTCTGTGAGTGATCTTCCTTGGGGATGAGAGCTAGAAAGGTTGCATTCAGGGAGGGAAGCAACCATTTACTAGTTATGGATTCCTCCATGACTTGCCAGACCTCGTCTTTGATAAGATCCCAAAATTTGTGAAAGAAATTAGAAGTAAATCCATCGGGGCCAGGCACTTTTCCTTCTTTGAGATGTTGAACGACGTCCTCCACTTCATGTAAAGAGATTGGCCTGAGGAGGAGCTGATTGTGTTCCTCAGTTATGATTTTAGGAATATTCTTGGTTATTTTCTCATTGGCCTGCCGTCTATCAATCTGAGGTCCTTGGTGTACCTTCTTGAAATGGGTAATGAACTCTTGTTCAATGTCCTCATGTTTTTCCAACCAATCCCCCTGGAGATTCTGAATAATGGTGATGTTGTTATGCATTCTTCTTTTGATGGTAGTGCGATGGAAGAACTTCGTGTTTCTTTCACCCTCCTTGAGCCATCTGATTCTTGATTTTTGCTTATCTCTTTCGGATAATTGTACTTGCAGATGCTTTTCCAACTCCGAGGTTTCTTCAGACTGCCCTTCCATGATGATCCTTTGCTGTAGATGTTTCATTTCTTGAGCTAGTCCACGTTGAGCCTGAAAGATATTGCCAAAGGTATTTTGATTCCATTGCTTAATGTTGTTCTTGAGATTTTTGAGTTTTTGTTGGAACTGATACATTTTGGTACTAGCTGGGGGTTTGTAATTTTTCCAAACCGTCTGAATTAGATTATTGAAATCTGGATGCAGCATCCATAAAAACTCGAAGCGGAAAGGCCTTCGAGTGGAATTACCCGACCTCTGCCATTGAAGCGCAATAGGCCAATGATCTGAACCTGTGATTGGTAAGATCGAAGCTGTGAAGTCTCCACCTACGTGGATTGCATTGTCCGAAAGCAGGAATCGATCCAATCTTGAAGCGATTTGATGTGCTCCTATTCATTTATTATTCCAAGTATATACACCATTGTTGGAAGCCATGTCTATGAAACAATTATCTTGAATGAAATTTTTGAAATGCATGCTTTCATTGTCTAGTCTGGTCCTGCCCCCTCTTTTTTCCTCCAACCTTGTTATCATATTAGAGTCTCCTCCTGTAATCCAAATTGGATAAGTTCTTTTCGAGTTAATCAAAGCTAATGTGTTTATAATGTCAATCTTGCTCGTTGCTTCTTGGGGGAAGTAGACATTAGTTATATGACCATGTACATTTGTCCCTGTTATATGGAAGGTGGCTTGTATAAAATGCTTACTTGCATGAATATTATTAAGTGTGATGGCTCGTTCATCCCATATTATGGCCAGTCCTCCTGTAGCGCCAAAAGCGTCCACTGCTGCTGCTTTGCTGCCCGGCCACGCTTTTGCAAGTGTCTGGTCTAGGATTGTAGTGTTACATTTGGTTTCTTGTATGAAAAAATTTGAGGTTTCTCCATTTGAATCATGTTTTTTATTAATTTGTATTTCCCGGGGTTGTTTAGCCCTCTTATATTCCATGAGATCAGCTTCATGATGCATTGCTAGGAAGGGGGTTGTAATACTTTGTAAGCTTGGAGTATCTTCCCGATTCTACCAGCATTTCCCTAATGCGGATAGTTCTCTGTAGATCGGTTTTTCTGCCTCCATTTTTATTGTCTTTAATAGTATTTTTACCATCCCAATGACTTCCAGGCTGGAGAGGATTACTTCTAAGATTTCCAGTTGCCTCTCTGGGATCTTGTCGTATTCCTTTTTCTTACAAGCTAGCTCTAATCCCAATATATCCAGATCTCCAATATCAAAGCTTTCCGGCTCCTCTTCCATGTGCTGGATCCCACTTCTTTTTGCTACTGTTTCTACCACATTCATGATTTTCGGTTGCAGATTGTCAACCTCCATACCTTGAGTATTCCATTTCGGTGAAAGACTTGGGTCATCCGAGGTAGGATCTGTGGACGGTGTGGATTTTTGGGTAATCTTGGAGCTAGAAGGGGCGGAGAGCTGAGTCATCTTGGGGATATCCTTCGAATGGTCAGGGGTTTCATGGATGTGCTGTTCTGTTTGATTCAAGATCTCAAAGCTGTTACTCGTGGAAGGCATTGAGGTATTAGAGGTAGGCTTTTTAAGGCTAGCTGAGGGTTTCTTGTGATTCTTTTTACGGTTGGTGACTTTGGTGAAGCCATCCGAGTCAGATTTAGCAGCAGTGGAGGGGTTCGAGTCTTTCAGATTTGAAGGGTAGTCTCGAAAGAGATGGCTGAGGGCATGGCATTTCCTACAACGGAATGGAACATGCTCATAATCTATTGATTATATCCATTCAAAATCATCATGGTAAAGACTTACTGCATCCGGAAGAGATTTGCTGAGATGCATGTAGGCACAAATTCGGGCATAAGAGGTGTATCGCCTGAGTTTCGTCTCCTCGACGATTTTAATGAACTTCCCTAAGCCATTCTCAATGTCTTGCAACGAGTCCTCATCCCAGTACTCCGGAGGAAGGGAATAGAGGCGAATCCACACTGGTGCCCAACTTAAATCCTCTTTGTCAAGATTGAATCGCTCTATCCAATCTTCAGATATAAACCTGCGGCATTGAAAATATATGGTCCTCCATCGAGGACTCTATTTCTGTCTTCTATACAGTTGAAAATCACTGTAAAGAATCCTTTAGGCCCCAGCTGCAGGGTAATGTGCCCTTTTGGTTTCCATTTAGCCGCTATCCATCCATGTAGCGCTTTCTTTGTGGGCCAGAAGCCTATGAATTTCCCAATCAATGCATGATCCTTCATGTATTGGATCTGATTATTGATCTGATGGCTTGGGAGTTAAATCTTTGGTCTTTCAGCTGCTACAGGCTTACATGTGGCCGACGTCACCTTGGGTGCATCATGCTTGTTCGTGTTGTCAGGCAGAGTGTTTGGAGTTGGTTCAACATCGTCCTGGTGTTCTTTCCTGACATTTTCATCAGTATTAGGGGGGGAAGGTGCCCAATCATCCCCCTGAGGGGAATCCATTGCTTGTGAACTGTGCCTTTGTCGTGTTGTGTTGTGTCCTCAGAGTTTAACGGAAACAAGAAAACGAGATCTGTGTAGGTCTGTCGTTCGCAGGTCTGACTCAAACCCTAGAAGTCCATGATCGCCAGCGCTCCTCTCGGTAAAGAGGTTCACAAAAATTGTATAATAAAATTTGAATATTATATTAGATAGATTTATATAATTGTTAATCTACAAATTAATAAAGTTTTAATTTTACAAATGTTTAATCTTTTTGAAATTAATACTATTAAATATAAAAAAAAAATTAATATTATTTATATTAATAAAAAAGTTTCTACGAGGGAAAAAATTGTAAAAGCCATTCTTATTGAATAATAATAATATTTAAATGTATCATAGGCGATATATTAAATTTAAAATATGTTAAACATATAAATTAGTTATAAGTTTTTATAAATTTACATTTCTAAAGATTTAGGAGTGATAACAATGTTTATATAAGTTTTTTAGTTTAAAATTTTATTAGTGATTTCTTTTTATATTGTTTTTCAAAATTTTTGATTAATAAATAAGTTAATTAAATATTAAAACATTTAAAATAATCACTAGCATAATAATTGTTTAAGTTATTTATATTATTTAACAACTAATTAATAATTAGGTTAAGCTCGTAATTTTGTGATATGAGAGGTTGATTTCGCTACCAAACTCATTATTGTCTCTGTGCAAGATCCATTATATAAAGAGAGATTTGAACCTAAAATCTTAAATGTCACAAAGAATTTTATATTACAATGATCGCTCCTCTAAATAAGTTGTACACTACATCACAAAAACATCATATCACAACAATCACTCTTCCAAAAACATCATATCACAACAATCACTCTTCCTACAAATAAGTTAGACACTACATTACACATGTTTCATATCACAACTATCACTCTTCATGAAAATAAATTAGACACTACAAATAATAATTAAATATTAATATTAAAATATGAAATTTATTTATTATTTATTTAATAAAAAATAAAATATCAAAATTATATAATAATTAATAATTATTATGAAAATTCATAAATGAATATTTATACTTAAATAAATAAAATTAAATATCAAATTTATAATGAATTTATTAGATAAGACATTTAAAGAACAGTGTTTTTGGTCTAGTAATTTAAGTTTCAGAAACTTACTCATTTTGTAATTAAAGTTGTAAGATTTTCATTTTTTTTGTTTTCTAATAAGAGACAAAAAGTTTTACCAAGAACATGTCTTTGCATCATTAATTTTGAACAATTTTATAGATTTAATTAAAGATTCAAATATGAAATGGAAAACTAATATTTAGAATAAAATTTTCATCAAACTAATTAATTAGTACTTAATAAAACTAAAAAAACACTCATCTAATAACTATAATTAAATGATAATTTTTAAAGACAAATTGTGTCAATCAGGCGATAATGTTAGAATTTCTATTATTACAAAAAATTTAATTTAAAATAAAGATTTTTTTTTTAAATATTTTATGCATTAGTATATTTGTAATTTGTAAAATTAATTTATAGTTTAAGAAAATTGAAATTGAGAAGTATTTAAGTTATCAAAATTATTAGGGAATTGGATCATATTAATTTTTAATATGATTAGTTTATCTTGGTGTCTCTTTCTATTATTACAAAAAATTTAATTATCAAAATTATTAGGAAATTGGATCATATTAATTTTGAATATGATTAGTTTATTTTTATTGTCTCATTCCAATTATTACAAAAATTTTAACCACTTAAAGTTATCAAAATTATTAAGAAATTGGATCATATTAATTTTGAATATGATTAGTTTATTTTTGGTGTCTCCTTCCTTCGGATTATTACAAAAATTTTAACCACTATATAAACAAAATTCTAAAAAACTATTAATTTTTTTACTACCTACATAATTTTATAAATAAATAAAACTTCAAAAAAATTACATTCACCACTTTAAATTATCAAAAATATTAAAAAATTTGATCATATTATTTTTTAATACAATTAATTTATTTTTGGTGTGTCCTTCATACTATTACAAAAAATTTAACCACTGTATAAACAAAACTCTAAAATGCTTACAATATACACCACTTAATAAATAGAATGCTTAAAAAAATTACATTTCCTATTGTAAAAAATTCCCTGTTTTTCAGGCTTAAATCTAACATATACCTAACTTTGTGAATAAATGGGACTTCAAAAAATTTACATTTTTCATACCATAAAAAATTCCTTGCTTTTCACGATTAAACCCAATCGCTTGGGCATTAGCTTTAGTGCCTGACAATAGCCAAAAACACTCTAGGAGGGGGAAAGGTCGTTGAGGAGAGGATCATCCAACATCGATGACGATTCATTCAATTAATGCTCACCGCTTTCAAGACAGACCATGAATGATGGAGGAACAGCAAAGTTGTCAGCTTCTCTGAAGTTGGGATATCCTTAGACACATACATTACCATCAATAATAGCACGTAATCAACCACTAACAAAAATCGAGAGGTGATTGCCCATGTCCCCACCTCCCTTGGGATCAGGTAGACCTGTTGAAAACCCGCAGAGAGAGAAAAGGAGTTTACGGTGTATTCTATTTCTTATGACTTCTCTGATCTAGGCGGGAAGCCTCTGATCTTGTCTAATTTTCGTTGCTTCTCTGCTAAATTTTGTGAGTCCCTCTGTGTTTTTTTCCTTTTCCTGCATTCTTCCGGATTTAACCATCAATACCTCTCTTCCAGAATATTTTAACCACTCTTTTGTCCGATGTTCCTGTCCAGAATATTTAGAGAACCAATGCAATTGCAATTCCAGGAGCTTTAACATTACTACCCATTTCGTTTTTTTTTTTTTCTTCCGTTGTTTCATATGTTTTGTCTTGGCCCCTGCAAATTAGTGCCTCTGCGGCTTTCAGTACCGAAAAAAGCCTGCGTGTTTCATTGACCGCTAGTCACTTTCTGCGTCCTCTGGAAGCCAATCTGATCTTGACTATTTCTGTTGCCATCTCTGCCCCTCAATGCTGGTTAATCTCAGTTGAAGATTACCCATTGCTATTTTCACTTCGACCCTTTTGAAGTTCCTTTATATATATATAATATATAATTATTTTTCTATGGCCCTATGAAGGATCCATGGAACATGTACCCGCCTGATATTCTTTTTTGATCCGACTGGGTCATTTTGTTTCAACTGGTTATTACAAAGGGACAGTCTTCCAGCTCAGACCTAATTTTTAATATTGCATAACTTACTACTTTTCATACAGGGATCACTGTTTATTCATTCTACCAAACTTGTGGTATTGGTGCTGAAAATTCAGCATTGTTGAAGGGATCTTGCACTGAAAATGGCTTCTGAGAAATTGGGTTCTAAGCCTGATGGGTTTCAGCGCAGAGGACAAGCATGGTATGCGTAATTTCTTGACTTACCAACTACATTGTATTGCTTTTTTCGAATATTCAGGCGTTTGCTTTGTTCTTTCGTTTTTTAGCTCCCTGCTATTAGCATCCTTGCAAATTTTTATGGTTTCTGCTTTTCCTTTCCTTTCTGTGGGCTATCATCAGTTTTAGAATAAAACATACCAAAAAGCTTTTAAACTAATCTTATGTGCAGAACTATCAATAAACTTGATTCATCTAATCTGTATGACTGTCAGGTTCTGCACAACTGGATTACCAAGTGACATTATCATAGAAGTGGAGGAAATGTTTTTCCATCTCCACAAGGTCTCATTTCTTACCAATCTTTTATATTTGCTGGTGGAAAATTTCTTGGCATATTTGTGGTTTTATCATTAAATGTATGGAATGGATTATGATGGATATCTGAGGTCAATAGGTCTGTGAAGCCTGAACATAGCAGCATAATTAAGGTCTCATTTTATTTGTGATAATGCCTTTCCCTGATCTACCATTGTATCTGATTGCAATGTACGCACACAGTTTCCTCTGATCTCAAGAAGTGGAAAACTTTCAAGACTTGTTTCCCAAACTGCCGACGAGGATGACGAGGAGGATCAGAATTTCCATATTATCCTTCCGGACATTCCAGGAGGCGCGGATGCATTTGAGCTTGCTGCAAAATTTTGCTATGGTGTCAAACTGGAGCTTACACCCATCAATGTAACCCCACTTCGCTGCGCTGCAGAATATTTGGAAATGACAGAAGACTTTGGCGAGGGCAATCTGATACTGAAAACTGAGGGGTTCCTCAACCATGTGGTGCTTAGAAGTTGGAAGGATTCTGTCCGGACTCTACAAAGCTGCGAGTGTTTAATGCCACTGGCCGAAGAACTTAATATTGTGAAGAAATGTGTTGATTCAATTGCTATGAAGGCTTGCACGGATCCCAGTCTCTTTGGTTGGCCAATGACCGAGGGAATGGGGATGCAAGGGATGCAGAATACTAGAGGAGGTGTTCTTTGGAATGGAATTAACCCAGGAACAAGACAAAGAGGAGCGCTATTAGATTGGTGGTATGAAGATGTTGCTGAGCTGAGCTTACCCTTCTACAAAAGAGTAATATCCGCAATGGAAGCTAAAGGAATTAGGCAAGAGAGCATTGCAGGGGCAGTAATGTACTATGCCAAGAAATTCATTCCTGGGTTAACACGGCGGCAAGGGACAGCAAAACCCCTGCCCTTAAACTCTGCTCCTTCCGAGGCTGATCAGAGGGAACTTTTGGAAACAATAGAGAGCCTCCTTCCTGACTATAAGGCTGGTAATACAACGAAATTTCTCTTTGGATTACTACGGACAGCGAATATACTGAATGCTTCTGATTCATGCAAGAGAAGTCTTGAGAGGAGAATTGGGTTACAGCTTGAACATGCGACTTTAGATGATCTCCTCATACCGAGCTACTCTTACACTGTTGAGACTCTT
>APFE031168412.1:32011-79657 GCA_000404065.3 Pinus taeda | reverse complement strand
CCTAGCAAAATTAAAGCCATTAAGGAATGGGAAATCCCCACATCCATAAAGCATTTGCGAGGATTTCTCAGGTTGACAAGGTATTATCGCAAGTTTGTTAAGAATTATGGGAAAATAGCATCACCTCTAACAACATTGTTGAATAAAGATGCGTTTTCATGGACTCCAGAAGCAACAAACGCCTTCAAACATCTTAAAGAGGCAATGTGCCAAGCACCGGTCTTAGCTACACCAGACTTCACAAAAACCTTTATTGTGGAATGTGGGCTTCCGGAAATGGAATTGGTGTTGTTTTAATGCAAGATGAAAGACCCATTGCTTTCAAAAGTTGTCCAATCAAGGGAAAGTATTTACACAAAGCTATTTATGAGAAGGAAATTCTGGAAATACTAAGTGCACTTAAGAAATGACGACCCTACCTAATGGGAAGACACTTCAAGGTAAAAACCGATCATGATAGTCTTAAATACTTTTTAGAACAAATATTATCCTCTGAAGAGCAACAAAAATGGGTCACAAAGATGTTGGATTATGACTTCGAAATCATCTACAAAAAAGGGAAGCAAAATGTTGTGGCAGATGCACTGTCAAGAAAGGATGAGGATGTCGAAGCATTGTTGTCCACCATTTCTATTATCCAACCAGATTGGATAAATGAAGCAAGGGAGGAATGGAAGAATGACGAAGGTGTGTGGGAACTCATTCAAAAGTTACAATAAGATCCCAATACATCTGATACATTTAGCTGGAAAAATGATTCGTTATGGTACAAAGATTGCTTATACCTATGTAAGAATTCCCAACTCAAACAAAATATTCTTATGGAATTGCACACTTCTTCCTTGGGAGGGCACTCAGGATTTTTAAAAACATACCACAGGGTTAAGAAGGATTTTTTTTGGGATGGACTTAAATCGGATATTCAAATGTTTGTGGTGAAATGTTTGGTTTGAAAACAAAATAAGGTTGAAACCATTAAGACCCCAGGTCTATTACAACCTTTATCCATTCCAAGCCAATGTTGGAAGGAGGTTTCAATGGATTTTATCACAGGTTTACCCAAGTCCAAAGGAAAGAGTGTCATCATGGTAGCAGTTGACAGAATTACCAAGTATGCACACTTTTGTGCATTATCACATCCATTTAAAGCCAATACAATTTCTATTGCATTTATGGAAACAATTCAAAAGCTACATGGAAACCCAAATATTATTGTAAGCGACAAAGATCCCATTTTCACTGGAAATCTTTGGACAAAATTATTTTCTTGTCTCGGTACTCGGTTAGCTCACAACTCATCTTATCATCCTCGATCTAATGGGCAAACTGAGATAGTAAACAAATGTTTGGAAGAATATCTTTGTTTCTTTGTATCTGATAAATAGACACAATGGGTGAAATGGTTGCCTCTGGCTGAATGGTGGTATAACACTTCCTTCCATACTGAAGCAAAAATGACCCCATTTATGGAACTTTATGGATATCAACAACCATCCATCACATCATATTTAAGAGAAAATTCTAAGGTTCAAGCAGTGGAACATCACATCGAGCATCAACAACAAGTTCTCCAACTCTTAAAGGATAACCTCACGTTGGTGCATAATAGAATGAAACAACAGGCAGATCAACATCACAACGAAAGAAGTTTTGATGTAGGTGACTGGGTATTCCTACGGCTACAACCATACAAAAAAATATCCCTCAAGCAAGCTAAGAATGATAATAGATTATCACCAAAGTATTATGGTCCTTACGAGGTGTTGTAAAAGATTGGTACTATGGCATACAAATTGGAGCTTCCTGCAGCTTCCCGAGTGCACCCAGTTTTCCATGTTTCATGTTTAAAGAAGGTTATAGGTGACAAGCTCCCAGTTAAAACAATATTTCCAGAACTTGACAAGGAAGGAAAAATCATATTGGAGCCAGAAGTAGTCACAAAAACAAGAACTCGACAACTACGAAATCGATCAATTTCAAAGTATCTCATCAAGTGGAAGAACTTATCTGTTGAAGAACTTATGCAGAAGCATCCAAAACTACTCAAGCGTTGAGGAGAACACATTTCAGAAGGAGAGGGGCATGTTAGGTCCCTATAATACTAGTGATTCCCCCATTACTATTGTCATTGTAACCCTTATTGTTATTATTGTGCCCCTATTGTCCCCATATTGTTATTAGTGCACCCCATAGAAACCCACTATTGTTATTGTTGTGCACTTATGTTATTACTGTTATGTCGGCTTGATTATATTGTGACCCCTTAGACTCCTATCTATAGAAGGGAGGTTTAGTGATTTGTATCATCCAAGAATTGTTCATTTGTGTAATGTAAAGGAGTTTTCCTCCTCGAAGAGGCTAAATTCTAAGGCATTGATCTATCTTCTCTGTCTTTTTGTGAGCTAGTTTCATAACATTCTCTGTCACCTCTTCTTCTTCTACTTGAAAAAATGAAAGGTGATGTGCCTCTTACTGCACCATGTGATCTAATTGTGGGGGGATTGGTGTTGGAGAATTTTTTGAATAAGAATGCTAATGCAATTCAATTTTTTGTTCTTGAAATGAAAGATGCCTAATGTAATTTTTTTTGTTTTTTCTAAAAGTAAAAATAAATGAGTTAAATACGGAAGAAAAAATCCATACTTTGACACCTCCTGAGAAAAAACGCCAAAAAGTGATGAGCCTCAGTATTGCAACAAGAATGTTGCAACTTCCAAGGCTACCAACTTTAATTCTCAACCTGGGGTTCGTACAAACTTAAGAGGTATCGACACTATATGTGCAACATACAATGTGTCATTTTTTCGTTGTCATGATGTAATGAAGTGAATGTAATGAAACCAAATCCTAAACAAATTGCATAAATGGAAATGTTACTTTGAAAAGAAATTAATCCTAGGCAAGAACAACAATTTATAATTGAAATCCTAAGAGCACGAATTCAAATAAGTAGGCCTAATCTAATTTTTAAAAAGGCATGTTATAATTGGTGTTTTATTCTTCCTTAATCATGGATTTAGAGCCTAGGAGTTATGATTCAATCCTAAGAGACACAAACCAAGTGTTTTTAGAAAATCTGGTCAAGTTTACACGTGCTAGAGGGGTGCTACAAGAAGTTACAGTGCTTGTTACAGGAAGTTACAGGTTGCTACAAGAAGTTATAATTCATTGAATGACTAGGTACATCAAATATGAATGGGATGGGATTTTTTTTCATTGAATATGATGTTTTAGGTCTCCATTCCAAGTGGAATCACTCAAAAACACCCTTTTTAACACGTGCTAAAAAATAGAAGAAAATTACAAGTCGAAAATCTAGAAATTCGAGAACTTGTGAGCTAGTTAACCTATCAAATGACTAACCTAATCAAGTGAAAATGAAATGGGGTAAATTTTGTTATTAACTTAAATGTTTTTATGATTTAATACAAGTGGAATAAACTCAAATGAAGCTCATTATCATGTTCTAAAAAATAGCAAAAAATTACTACTATTTGCTACAAGGGACTTCCTGAATATTTTACATTTGTGAATAAACAAACTGATCCAAGTATCTCAATGATTACTATGACATTTCAAAGTTTTTCCAAGGATTAAATCATGCTTGTGATCCTGCAAAATAACTCACTTTAACCATTTAACACAATCCTACAATAATAAATCATCAATACTAAATGCAAAAATACGAAAAAGAAGAACAAGAGATGCATGTGAATAAGAAGTGAAAAAAAGAAAAGTAAATTATACAAAAGGGCTCTGAGGCTCCTGGGATGGCCAAGCCCAAGGAAACTCAGAGTCCTATGAAGGATACCAAGCTTTAGAAGCTAAAAATGGCACCAAGCTTCATTATTTGAATCAAACCAATTAAATCCCTACTAGAAATGAAAGTGGAGCTTCAAAAATACAAGTGTTCTCCACAAGAAGAGTAAGAGAACCAACCCCTAGAGAAAAAACTGAAATTGTACTTATAAAAAATGATGGGGAAGCATTATCCTTTAAATGAGGAATATCTACCCTCCAAAATCCCTCAAATAGTGGATTTGGTTCCCAACACTAGGAATCCGCATTAAATGACATGGAACACATTCCTATATTTTCTCAATCATTGGAGCTCCAAAATTTGTGTAATAATTTCATAATATCCTGTTGATTTATTATCCAATCTTTATCCTCCTGTAGTAGGGAGAAAGTCCCTAGATTATATTCTTCTCCAAATCTTCATAATATGTCCAATATTTTCACAATATTCTTCAAAAATAAATAATATTAGACACAAATATGCAATTATCCATAAACCTTCATAATGAACATATTAAAGTTAAAAATATGTCATCTAATGCAAAAAGAGAGGTTTAATGTTTTGAATAGATGGGCCTTAATTTATGTCTAATTTGGAGGCCCATCATACCTCCCTGCTGAAAGTGTTTCTCATCCTATGAGCAACTTAATGACCTCATTATGCCTCATTCATGGCCCTGGTGGCCTCCCTGATCGGTTCTATAGCTGTCCAACACTTTCTTGTAGCAGTTTTTTTCCTTTCTGTAGCACCTTCGTATAGCAAGGAATATTCTTGTTTTAGTTGTTTAGTCATGCCTTCCCTGGTGCTTGGCTTCTTTTGAGAGGCTTGGGGCTCCTTTCTCATGGAATTGGAGGGAGGTTATCTCTTCAGTTTGCTTCTTATTCTCATTTTATCCTTTGTTCTGATTTTTTTAGCCACTTTTTCTTATGTTTCAACATTTTATTTTTCTTTTCCACCCTTTTCTTCTTTTGCAGGTCCATCCCTAACTGTCTCTTCAAGTCCATAAAAGCTTCTCTATCCATGTGTTTCAAGGTTTGTGCAAGGGAACCTTGTTGCCAATTATCAATTTAAAAAGACTAAACATTTCAACTTATGGCAAGAGAAGGAGTTCTTCCTGTTGATGAGCGATATGAAGAATGGTATGCCAATTTCCAAACAAGTTTATTCTCCCATCAAATTTTTGTGGTTTTACTAGATGGTGTTTAGTGGAGGAGTTCTGAAAAAATTCACAGAATATAGATCAAGTACTTACCCCTTCCTTGTAGGATCCTTCAAATTTATAGGGTTTTGTGGCCAATGAGTCTCATGATAGGTCCCATTTTTGCCTCTTGGAACAAGCCTGTAGTAGATAGACTGTCTCGTGTAGCACCTACTTTGTCTCCTGTCGCAACCCTATTTTTCCTATAGCAGCTCAATTTTCTCATACAACAAAGAAGTTTGTGCCTTGAGCTACTTAGTTATGGTTGCTCTAGCATTTGGCCTCCTCACAGGTGTCAAAAGTTTCTTCCCTTCTATTAAATACTCCACCCATTTCTCCTAGTATTCCTCCTTGATATTATATAGGTGTGGAACCAAATTTTTTTTTTAAAAAGTCCCAGTGGTGAAACAATGGTAAATTGTTTGGATTATTGAGGAAGAAGGGTGCTTAAACTAATGTCAACCAAACTTTTTCCTCTTCTTTTAACCACAAAAAACTTCAAAACACCCTCCTACTGATCAATTGACAGTTACAAGCTCTTAATTTCAAACAAATGTCTCATGCAATTGGATTTGGAAACAAGGAAGAAGAGTGTCACTTACTTCTTGCCAGAGAAATTTTGGGTTTACATGAAGGTTTGAAACAATATTGACACCTTTTTTCTCCTCCCAACTCTTCCTATAGCTCCTCTTGGCCCTCCTGTAGCACTTGCAGGCCTGCTTGTAGCTTTCTCCTATAGCACTAGCATATTGTGTTCGAAACTCCTCAATGGCACCCTAGGCACTAGCTTGTTCTTCCTATACCTGTTTTTGGAATGAGTGATGGTGCTAATGAAGTCGAGCCAACACATAATATCCTCTTTTGGTTAAAATCTTGGAGCGTTTTAGTGCCTTGGCATTAACCTGGGTTTCCTCTTGTGGATCGTTGTCCCTACTAACTGTAATAATTTCTCTATCCTTGTAATCATCACTTTCCCCAATTTGAATTCTTCACATTGCATGTGTGTTCAAGTAAACTACAGCCTTACTAGTAGAGCGTGGACAAGTTTATTGGCCACCTTTAGCCTATAAAACACTCTCTCATGTGCATTGAAATCAATTTTTTTACCTTAATATGCTCAACAGGAGAGATGAAGAACAAATGCATACATGTGCCTACCTAATGTCGAGCTGCTATAGATGCATACATGTTGTCGTGGGGCTTCATATCATGATGGGTTGAAGGAGAGGCATTCATGCTACTGCTGAGTTGATGATTGATCCATGCTTCTCTTGAGGTGCTAATTTTATTTGCTTACTTCTACACATGTCTTCATAGCTTGACGAGTCTTTGACTTATAAGGTTGTTGTGTGCATGTTTCTTTCTTGTGTTCAATCTGATTGTGGTGGAGTGGATGGACTACTTCCTAAAGAGGGTGTGCCCGTTCTAAATTTCAGAAATTTCTTCATGATGCTCAAGGTGGCTAGATCTTCTGCTATGAGAGTGAAAAAAGAATTGATGTTGAGTTTTGTTGGAACTACATAGGTTGCTAAAAGAGGAATCCTCTTCCTGTAGCAGTCATTTAATTCATCTTTGATACTTCATTACTGCATGTGGGATTGATGGAAATTCATAGGAGATATAAGGACAAGGTAAACATCATCAAGAGGTGGTGTAGCTGGTGGAAAAGTTAATGACAACTTTTTCAGATTTTTTCATGTAAAGCAGAGTGGAATTTGAAGATGAATTTTGGTTAGATAGAGTGGATGAGTGAAGAAAGTGGTGTTGGGGGACCTCTATCAACATTCCCTAAATAAGAAATGACCTTTTGACTCCTTTCTCCAATCGGATATACCTCTTGTAGCTTCTTCTCGGCCATCTTGTAGCAATTTAGACCTTCTTGTAGCATTTTAGGACAACCTCCTATAGCAAAAATGTTTTATGCATATCTCTCAAAGGATAAACTGGATTGACCTGAAATTTTCTGAGCATGTTGCCATCATCCTTATGCACCTCCCCATAAACAATGTTGGCCAATGGATGCACAAATTTCGAGAAAATTTAAAAATGGCTATAGGTGATTGTTAAATACACACATGGCAAAGACAAATAGGAAAGATAAAACATGAGAGTACAATTTTATTAACAAAACATATACATTTATAGTACATGGTTTGACCTTTGGGTTTCACATCCCAAGGTCTCTTGGACTTCCTTTTGTCTATTCGGCTTCCACACTAGCTCATTGAGGATTAGGTGTCCAACATTCCCCCCCTTAATCCAAAGGGTTATGTATGAGTCCAAGAAGAGAGCTGTAATACAAAACGTGCAAAAAATGCATGGTAGCACTAGGCTGAATGTGCTCTCTGAAATGTTGGTATAAAGGGTGGTGGTTTAAGGATGACCACCAACACTGGAACCTTAGTGCAGTTCTCGGAACTCTTCCAAAACTGGAAAGAAGCTGAAGTCTTCTGCTAGAGGAAGTGCTCCTATTGTTTTGAAGAGGGAAACCTTCAACCATGAAAGGGAGGTCTCACCCCGCATAAAAGGGAGAAATTCAACCTAAAAAGGGAAGTCTCAATCTATGATGGTTTAAGGATGACCAACAACTCTGGAATTCTTAATGCAATTCCTGGAACTCTTCCGAAACCGGCAAGAAGCTGGAGTCTTCTGCTAGAGGAAGTGTCCCAGATTCTTTGAAGAGGCATTACCAAATGAAGGCATGCTCATGAGCATCTTTGTCTCTGGCTACAACTTTGAAACTAGTGTGGCAGGTTGTGGCTCAGGCTCGCTTGATGTGACTTTGAAGCTTGTAGATGACCATCATTCCCCCCCCTGTCAAATACAAGGTGATATGACGGAGAAAACTCAATTGCAAGGCTGTTCAATACTCTGGAACAATTTCTGACATGTGATTGGAATTTCTTCTTGGTTGTTGATGCCCATTGCCAAGAAGTGATCCATTCAAGATGAATCTTTGTTCTTGCAGGACGTTTGTTTCTGAAGCATCTGTGTGAAGAATGGGTGGTTTTATGATAATGCTTACGTGGATGAAGATCAAAACAATGATCTTTCAAATGGCCAACTCGGTCACAGTGTTGGAATTTCACAATCTGTCATTGTTGCTGTGGAAGAGGAGTAGAATCTGGAATAGCTGGAGGTGAATTGTCATGAAGGAATCCAACACTTTGAAACTGAATGGGCTTTGAGTAGTCTGCAATATGAAAGGACAAGTCCTTCTCATATCCAAGACCAGTTCTGTGTTTGTTGTGGACAAGCTCTTCCCAAGGTCTAATGATGGGCTTGGGAAGTGCAAACTGAACTTCTGCATCTGCATGTAACTTTGCTGCTTTATGGGAGTTTGTTTCAATCTTCTGAACAGAAACATGTTTCGAATGATGACTCCTTTGTTTTAATTCTTCTTGTTGTAGCTGAGATTCGAGCTCCAAAAATTCAATCTTCTCTTGTGCATTTTGCAGACAAATTCGTCAGCCAGAGAGGATTTGTTGATTTTTACTGTGTCATTAGTAGTAGACTATATCAGAATTTTCAAAAACTCTAATACTTCATAAGCTTTCCTCATTTTGAACAAAAACAGCTTTAGAATGATGTCTCCTTTGTTTTAATTCTTCTTGTTGTAGCTGAGATTCGAGCTCCAAAAATTCAATCTTCTCTTGTGCATTTTGCAGACAAATTCGTCAACCAGAGAGGATTTGTTGATTTTTACTGTGTCATTAGTAGTAGACTATATCAGAATTTTCAAAAACTCTAATACTTCATAAGCTTTCCTCATTTTGTCCAGTTCAAGAGTGCTAAGAAAAATGCAGAATAATGACAACAATTTTAAGCACTTGAATTCTCTAGAAAGAAATATGTAGGCACTTGCATCAAGGTTGATATAAAACAATCTTGTCCCCTTTGAAATAATTCCCTTCCTCCTTAATTTAATGGCTTCATATTTCGAGTATTTGAAGGAAATTGAAAGCACTTCAAGTTAGCACATGCTGGAATTTATACATGTGTTTGTCCTTTACTGTATTGCGATGCCGAGAACAACAAGCAAAACACTCATAAATCTGAATTGTTGTTGCAAACATATAGCAGACAATCTGGTGCATATAATACTGATATCACCCCAAAAATTAAAGAAACCTTCTCATTAGAACCTGTTGAGAGAAACAAATTTGTTTGTTGCACATAAATTTATGCCCAAACTGCACAACAAGAACAAGTAAATTGAACAAGCAACAACTTTAAATTGAATTGGAGCAACTTCGTTAATATGCCAACAACGCACTGTCCCAACTTCCCTCAAACAAATGAACCTTGTTCTTTCAGATTATCTATAGAGAAAAAACTAATGTGGATGCCTCCATAAGGCACACATAAATCCTCAAGCACCGACTTCAATGTGCCTTCCACCATCGATCAAAGTTAAGAACAAGTTTTGAATTGAGTCAAAGGTGTATATCAAGCTTTACCTTCTATGTCAGATCACCGAAGCATATCACATGTCTCAAATTATTTGCACAATGGTCATGGGTTCAACACATCAATTGTTCAATACAACACCATTCCAACATACGAAGACTGAAATGAACTGCTAATACATTGGATGCATGCTACCCCTTTTTTTTTGGGCCAAGGTGCAACCAATATATACCAACACATTTCAACTCAGTCACAAGATTTTAATCATCACAGTGAGGGGACACACGACAATGAACAAAGTTTAACGCACCTCCAGGGTTCACAATACTTCTGATGCCATCGCTGTCGTGTTTATTGCTTTGGCCAAGGTAGCTCTACTCGGTTGTTGAGTTTCTGAACGATGTTGTGTCGCTAAGAAAGATAGCTTTTTCAGATATGCTGCTTCAAAGCAGAAGGTTCAGGGGCTTGAAAAAGGTCACCAATAATGTAACAATAATAACAATAATAAGACTCATCTTCCTTTTTTTTTTTCTTCTGTATGTATGACACTAACATATGTTGTACATCCAAAAAGGTAATGACACCAAGGCTGGTCCTCATCATATTCAGCGAAACAGGAACATGCTCCACAGATTGATACACTGAGTCTACATACTGATACGCCTCCACACACTAAGATGTTGATATACATATGACCACCTGTGCACCAACTCGCAATGACAACTACAATATGATCACATTGATAAATTAAGGAATGCAAATGGTAGCTTGCCTACATCAAAGATGCATTTTAACACGCAGAGAGTGATGCAGAACAATATGAATGTCTTCCGTACTCAAGAAACTTTGGAGGAAGGAGGTACCCTAATCGATGAAACTTGGGAAGAGATTATTTAATACATCCACGTTTTCAAAAATCACGGAGTCACAGCAAGATCATCAATGAGACATTCTCACAATCAGATCATTGGCCTTCCCATTGTCCCAACTAATGTGTAATGCAGGCTTGATAATGCAAGGGAGTACTTTACTAGGACAGGAAAATACAACCTCTATGAGCATTTGAGTAGTGAGATGCATTCCAAGTGCCGATTTATAGAAGAATCCATACATTTCATTGCATTTGTTCCTTATGTAGCTTCACTTACCTTTGAGACATGGATCGCTCCCAAGGAACACGCTTCTCATTACCAAGAGATAAAAGACGAACAAGCAATGGATCTAACATATATATTGAAGCATATTCTGCAGAAGTTGGATCACCAATTGGAAAATCCAGCATATAATTACATGATTCACTCCTCACCTCTTAGAGAGACATACAAGCGGTCATACTATCATTGGTTCATACAGATTGTTCCTCAACAAACTCGAATTGGTGGGTTTGAAATTGCAAGTGGTTGTTACATTAATCCAATCTTTCCTGAAAATGTTACTACAATTCTATGAGAAGTGAATTTGCAAAATCAGTGAGCCAATAGTGCTTCCATTCACACAACACCTCTAGGTAGCATCTCCACACTCGCCACACTACAACCAACATTCATATAGGCCACCATTGCATGCACCTTTATTCGACTGTTCTATCAACACCAGGCAATAGAATTTTCCACCTTGATGTTCATCTAAACAAGTCAAAAACTTTATAACAGAAATCTACAATGGCTAGGACGTAGTGTATATATAAAAATGGTATATGAGAGCCTTGCAGTGCAAACCTCAACGAGAGGATATGCAATGGGTGGGGGTAGCAATAAACTTAACGTATGACACTGCAATTATGACCATTGTTACGTATGATCACCGGAGGAGGTAACGACAATGCAGTATGAGTGGTATCCATTGTTACACCACACTGGAGCTGCAGAGCATGACAGTCGAGGGGCCATGTGGTATTAAATAACCTCGAGCCAATGGTGGTATGGGAAATTGCACCACTGGACCAAAGCTGAAAAAATGCATGTAATAAAACTGTCAGGCATATTATTGCATGGTAGAGAGGAGCAGTGATTCAGTGAACCGATACCACAAAGAATATTGGCATAAGCGTTTTTGCATGGGAGAATATACAAAGCACATGGATGACAAGCGCTCAAGGCAACCTAAATGATATGTTAGTGTTCGCATGAAAATAATGGCTCAAAATGGCGCAAGATCAACAATCGCCCACTTTAATACCATGTTAAACACACACATGGCAAAGACAAATAGGAAAGATAAAACATGAGAGTACAATTTTATTAGCAAAACATATACATTTATAGTACATGGTTTGACCGTTGGGTTTCACATCCCAAGGTCTCTTGGACTTCCTTTTGTCTATTCGGCTTCCATGCTAACCCATTGAGGATTAGGTGTCCAACAATGATGAAGGTCGATTTCTCGACAAGTGTGCACTAGAATTTGCTGAAATTGCTTGATCATGTTACCATCATCCATATGAATTCCTCCCTGAAGCAACTCAGAAAATGGATACATGGTTTTCAAGATATGATAAAAATAATTTTCTTCTTTGTGTATTTTGGCTTCTTGTAGCAAAACAGAGCTCTCTTGTAGCATTCTAGGACAACGAAGAAAATGAATAGGAAAAGTTTGGGAATGATGGGTGGATGGTGGAAATAGATGAGGGTGATGGATTGGCATAACCTTGGTCCTATTGGAGCATCTGGGCAAAGGACGAGAAATTCCAAGTTTGAATTTCTTTGACTAGGATTTTGATAAAATTTTATTTTGGTAGCTAACTTGTTTTTGTTGCTTGCAGAGGTTGGAGAACACTTGCATTCATCAGAGAGAGATACACGGAGAAAAGATTTTTTTAATTTAATTCTTTATTTTTTTAGGCCTACTAGTTGCCTCAATGAGGTTTTCAACTAGTAGGTATGCCTAGGCGTCTCAAAGGAGGTTTTCACCTATGATCTTTTTGTTCTTTTCTTTTTTGCAACCCATTGACCACCTCATGGAGGTTTTCAATCAATGAGCTAATCTCATGCACCTCAAAAGAAGTTTTCACCCGAGACTTTATTTTTTTAATCTTATTCTTCATTTTTTCTTTTTATATCCTACTCTACTTGAAAACCAAAATCTCTTTCAAGTATAGGAATACTTCCAATGGAGACACTTGCATAACATGATGACAGATGAAAACATGTGTAGGCTCTAAACATATGCTTTGACATGTACTTGAATGTGAGATACCAAATCATTTGACTGAGATGAGAGCAAAAAGTGTTGAAGAAGATTTTGTTGCTGCAACTTAACAATTTTCTGGAACCATATTTCAATATAGTTGTGATGCCCCTGGCCCACTTGGTGATTTGGATCATCTTGGATATCTTCTTCTTCCATGAAATTCATATCTTCTTCTTTTTGTTGATTATTCTTTTGAACACATAGAGAATCTAATGGTGAACATGCCGTAACTTTCTTAATCTCTGATTCTGATGTCTTGTCTTCAACAAGTGCAACCCATGATTCTTTGGTCTTTTCATTTGAATCTTCTTTTTCTGCATGTTGTCCTTCAATGCAATTAAGAGAATCTCTTTTTTGCAATACTCTTCTTGAGCTAAAATTAATACCATTGAGATCAAGAGCAGATGTTAGGAAGTGTTGTACCTCATCATTGTAAGTGGGTTGAGCTACTTCCTTGTGTGGGTTTGGAAATGGTAGTACAAGTAGTTGAGTGGGAGTCGACCTTTGAGATCGATGTGGTTCGGGTTGTGTTTGTGGTGGAAGTGGATGGTAGGGATAACATGGAGTTGGATATGGAGGATATTGAGGATATTGTGGATTTTTCTCATAAGTTCCCTACCAACCTTGTTTCCAAGATTGGTTTTGGGGTCGAGATGGCAAAGGTTTCCAAGGAAAGGGTGTGTTCCAATTACTTAGAGATGGATGTGCATAAGATTGAAATTGTGAATTAGGCTCTTGCATCATACTAAGTTGACTAGGCTTCCATGGTCCTCTTGAAGTTCCATAACATAGCTGCTTTGGTGATTGACTTGCTCCATTGTCCTATCAGTAAACTTCCTTCAACCTTGGTAATGATGGGAAATATTTAACACAACATGTGATTCTGCATGGAAAACACAAATATCAACATCTTTTTTTTCCTCATTTTGCATTCTTAACATTTCTACTTGTTTTCTTAGATTGCTAAGAATTTTTTTTTTTAAAGTCATCAAACAAATTGCCAAATTTAGCTTGACTTACTCATATTAAAGTTGATTTAGTAAATCTCGCGCTTCCTCTTTATATGTGTTTTCATGTTTCACAAAATTATGCAAATGATAATTTCTATACATCACCTCTACACATGAGATCAAGGATATCAATCCACTCATCCCTAATTTTTCTAAGTAAGAGGGTATTTAGTGTGTTGGATCTTAAATGTTGTAGTTTTTTCCATCTTAACATTATACATGAACCTATCTATTAGATCCTCAAGATTCTCATCTTCTTTTTTATTCATTCTAGATATTTATTCTTTAAGATCATGATTTTTACATTATTCTAGAAATATCGCTTGCATATCATTCATGATCTTATTAAATCCCTAAAGTCATGAACCATTTAAGAGCTCTATCATTCAATGTTGTCGGAAACAATCTCAATTTTTGAGTGTTTAATAAGTAACCATAAGATCTAAAAAAAAATTGAAATTCAAAGAGAAAGGTTTCGGGATTCTCTAACCTCATACCATGGAAGTTGGGAAGGAAAGACAAAGGAATGTTCTTCATATGCACACTGACATCAATATCTTGAATGGGAAATCCAAGAGGATCTTCCTCATTGATCTCCATCCATTTCTTCTACCTTCTCTGTCACCTATTCTTCTTCTACCTGCAAAAATGAATGGTGATGTGGCTCTTACTACACCATGTGATAAAATGGGCAGGGGAGGGTTGGTGTTGGAGATTTTTCTGAATAAGAATGCTATGAAATGAAACATGCTTAATGCATCTTTTTGTTGTTGTTGTAGAAAGTAAAAATAAATGAGTCAACAATGGATTAAAAAAATGCATTCTTTGCACTCCCCTGCAGTAGTGGCAAAAAGTGATGAGCCTCAGTATTGCAACAAGAATGTTGCAATTCCCAAGGCTACCAACTTTAATTATTAACCCGAGGTTCGTACAAACTTAAGAGATATCAACAATATATGTGCAACATACAATGTGTCATTGTTTCGTTGTCATGATGTAATGGAGTGAATGTAATGAAATCAAATCCTAAACAAATTGCATAAATGGAAATGTTACTTTGAAAATTAATTAATCCTAGGCAAGAACAACAATTTATAATTGAAATTCTAAAAGCATGAATTCAAATAAATAGGCCTAATCTACTTTTTAAAAAGGAATGTCCTAATTGGTGTTTTATTATTTCTTAATCATGTATTTAGAGCCTAGGATTTATGATTCAACCCTAAGAGAAAAAAACCAAGCGCTTTGAGAAAATCTAGTCAAGTTTACACGTGCTAGAGGAGTGCTATAGGAAGTTATAGTGTTTGCTACAGGAAGTTACGTATTTGCTATAGGAAGTTATAATTCACTAACTGACCAAGTAAATCAAATAAAAATGGGATGGGACAATTTTTTGCATTGAATATGATGTCTTAGGTCTCCATTCCAAGTGGAATAACTCATAAATACCCTTGTTAACATGTGCTAAAAATAGCAGAAAATTACAGGACGAAAATCTAGAAGTTCGAGAACTAGTGAGCTAGTTAACCTATCAAATGACTAACCTAATCAAGTGAAAATGCAATGGGGTAATTTTTTTTATTAACTTGAATGTTTTTATGATCTAATTCAAGTGGAATAAACTCAAATGAATCTCGTTAGAATGTTTTAAAAGATAGCAAAAAATTACTACTATTTGCTACAAGGGACTTCCAAAATATTTTAGATTTGTGAATAAGCAAACTAATCCAAGTAGGTCACTGATTACTCTGGCCTTTAAAAGATGTTCCAAGCATGAAATCATGCTTTTTATCCTGCAAAAAAACTCATTCAAACCATTTAACCCAATTCTACAATAGGAAATCATCAATACTAAATGCAGAAATAGGAAAAAAAAGAACAAGAGATGCATGTGAATAAGAAGTGAAAATAAGAAAAGTAAATTATACAAAATGGATTTGAGGCTCCTATGATAGCCAATCCCAAGGAAACTCAGAGTCTTATGAAGGAGCCCAAGATTTAGAATCTAAAAGTGACACCAAACTTCATTACTTGAATCAAACCAGTTAAATCCCTACTAGAAATGAAAGTGGAGCTGCAAAAATACAAGTGTTCTCCACAAGAAGACTAAAAAAAACCAAACCCTAGAGGAAAATTCGAATTGGTACTTATACAAAATGATGAGGAAGAATTCTCCTTCAAAGGAGGAAGCTTTCCTCTCCAAGATCCATCAAATAGTGGATCTGGTTCCCAACACTAGGAATCTACATTAAATGACAGATAACGCATTCCTATATTTTCTCAATCATTAGAGCTCTATAATTTATGCAATAATTTCATAATATCCTGTTGATTTATTATCCAATCTCTATCCTCCCGTAGTAGGGAGCAAGTCCCTAGATTATCTCCTTTAAATCTTCATAATCTGCCCAATATTTTCACAATATTCTTCAAAAATAAATAATATTAGGCACAAATATGGAATTATCCATAAACCTTTCTGATGAACATATTAAAGTTAAAGATATGTCATATAATGAAAAAAGATAGGTTTAATGTGTTGAAGCATGGTCAGATGGGCCCTAGTTTATGTCTAATTTGGAGGCCCATTAGTACTGCTGATCTGAATCTATTGGACTCCCCAAAGATTTTAACCATTGAAATCTCAATAAAACATTAACACCACCCATTGGAATGGAAAGCATTGGAATATTCAATACATATTCCCCCATTCCCATGGTTAGCTTGATATTATGACACTTTCCAAAGAAAATTATAGTTCCTCCATTTGCAACCATCACTTGACACTTTGGTGCTAGATATAAGAAGCAATTCAATTCTTTGGCTATCTTACAATTAATTAAATTATATGTACTACCTGAATCAATAAGCACTATTACCTTTTTCTTCTTGATATATCCTTCTATGTTGAGAGTTTGAGGAGCAGTAATTCCTACCAATGCATTACAAGATATGGTTGGATTCATTTATTCTTTTTCTAGGGTTGTTTCCTAGTGTATATCCTCCTCTTTTGATGTTTCTTGTTCCTTTTCTTCCTCCTCTTCACAGTCTATGTAGAATAATTTATTCTCAGCACACTTATGACCTTTAGCGTATTTTCTATCACAACTATAACAAAGCCCTTTTTCTCCTTTTTCCTCCAGTTTTTGTGGTGTCAACCTTGTAGGTTGTAGAAGACTAGGAGCAACAACGCTTCCATCGTTATAGTTGTGAGTGGTGGACTTCCTTGTTGCCATAACTTTGCTTTCAATTTTTCTTGCCACCCTGAATGCCTTTTCCAATGAATTAGGTTTCCGAAGGTGAACTTTATGTTGGATGTTATATTTTAAAGTCTCTATGAAGACATCAATCTTATGATCCTTTGGAATATCGGTTTCCCTAATATTCAATTTTTGGAAGTCTTCAATGTGCTCCGCCATTGAACTCTTTTGTTTGAGATTTATCAATTTGATAAAGAAGGTGTTGTTATTTGTATCTTCATAATGTGCTATCATTTCCTCCGTAAAAATTGACGAGGTGACAAGTGGTTTATGTGAACAAATCCATATATACCATACAAACTGATTGAGTTCTAAATATAGAGATGCAATACATACCTTTTGTGAAGGTTGCACACCTTGTAGATCAAAATATTGCTTCATCTATAATATCCATGTTATCAGATCCTTGCCATCAAACTTACTCATATCTTTGGAATGTGGTGGTTCCTAAACCCCACATTGGAGTCTCTAAAATCATAGTTCTCCTTTTGTCCTCATCATGATTTTCATGGATTACCTTGTCACCACCTGGAAGCCTTTCTTACAACAACTTTGTCAATCCTTCCATCTTGACATTCATCATTACTTCCATGTCTACTTTTAAACCATTCATGTCACCTTTTATTTCTATTTTTAAACCATCCATGTCACCTTTTAAGCCATCCATGTCCTCTTTTGTTGCTCTTTGTGAGAACAAAATTTGTTGCACTTGGTCCCGTAATTTTGATATATCATGCTGCAATTATTCCTCTTCATATATCATAATAGAGCTTTATGAGGGCTTAATGGGTGTAGAATTCTTTTGTTTTGGAAGAATTTTAGAACCAAATACTGATATATATGCTTCAATATTCCCTTCAAATCACTTCAAATGGATTTTTCAAACAAAAGTTATGCAAAATTTAAAAAATACACACCTTTTTCTTTCTTTTTAGGAGCTCGATATTGAAATTGTTGTATCTCTATAATTTTAGATTTATAAGGTTTGAAACTCGACACCCTATTATTCTCATTTCCAATGCCACAATTCAGACCAATATTGGATTCTTCAATATAGAGTTATGCCAAATTTCTCACGATGACCTGATTACAAACTTCTTTAGTAGAGTGAAGTTGTACTGGATGCCACATGTCACTATTTCAACCTTTGGCCCTAAAATTGCTACACATCAAACTACAATCTGTGCAATTTTAGCCATTATTTATAGAATACAAAGTTGATTCCTGAAACGAAAGTTATGGCGATTTTTTCTCAGTTATTTGTTTGAGATTGAATTCTGGAGCTTGCAAAAACCCTAACTTCTTCGGACCATATCTCGGGAAATATAGCGAACCAAGATCTGAAATTATGGCACAAAGCTCACCAAGATTTCAGATCCACGTGGTCACAATCTCAGTTTCAGAAGCTTCGTAGAAAAAATGTTATAGCGAAAATGCCACAATGACCTATTTGAAGCAGTTAAACCCTAGAATCCAAAGCTCTGATACCAAATGTTATGCTACGAGCTCACAAAAAGATAGATCAACGACTTAAAAAGTATTCTCTTTGAGGGGGAAACCTCCTTTACATTACATAAATGAACAATTCTTGGATGCCACAAATGACAAGGCCTCCTTTGTATATAGAGGAGTCTAAGGGGTCACAATATAATGAAAGCCTACATAACAATAATAATGTAAGGGCACGACAATAACAATAGTGGGTTTCTATGGGGTGCCAAAATAACAATATGGGGGCTACATGGGCACAACAATAGCAATAAGGGGGCTACACTAACAATAACAATAAGGGGGTTACACTAGTATTATAGGGACCTAACACATGGATAAATATTTTAGTTGGTCTTTATTTTGATAATCAAAATAATAGGCTTTAAAGTTGTGTTCATCTGCGAAAGGTATGATCTCCAACCTTGGGTCTGATACAGGGAGTTTGCATGAAGGAGAATTAACCAAACAAGAATCTTTTATCCGATCAGAAACTGCATCTGGAATATTAAAGGGTTAACTTAAAAATGCTGAAAGTACTTCAAGAGTGAGCTCACATTCAGTGAAATGATAGTAAGGAAATAATTAAGCAAAAAATTATGGATCCAATCTAATTTGGGTATCTCATCAGGATCATGAGAACCTAATATAGCCATCAGTAGGAGTTGAAGTGCCTCGACTTCCTAACAAGTCCCTAAATTTTCAGACGATAGATCACCAAATTTGGGTGACTTAGAAAGATCTTCCAGTAGATATGCACCATTCTCATCATATGTGTCATTGAAAACATTATTAATGCCACTGACTTGATTAGATTAATGTTTAGCATATGGAACTCTTCATGGATAAAGAATCTAGATGAATTAGTCGAAGGGATTCCTTGAACATCTATAACATCTTCTTCCTGACCTTTGAAGGATTGGAAATTAAACAAATCATGAATAATGGATTCAATATTTTCTTCTTCCAATTATGAGACCACATCATCCTCTAACTGATTGAAATCAAATCCGACTAGGTAAAGATCTAAAGGGTTGAGAGAAACTATAGGTTCATCAAACATATCTGGGTACAATGAATAATGTGTTAAAGGTGAGGAAGGGTGAAAATACTTAAGAGGAGAGACATCAGTTGCAACTGAATTTGATTCAAAATCCACAACTTGGGTACTCATATTAGCTCGAAAAAACAACGGATAATTATACATGTCATGCTCCATAGGATCATTTTAACATCTGCTATCACGTAGGATAGTTTCTTGGTGATAGTAGGGAGGTGAATGCAAGAGCATACCATGAGGAGGTTGAATATTAATTGAATCAACATAACTTTCGTCAACATTATGGTCAAAGAATGGAATACCAATGTGATTATGGGATTAACATTGTTCTTATTCAACAAGGTATATTAAAGCTTCAAAAACTTGACAATATGGCTCTTTTGGTTTGGTATTTGACAATATATGGATCAAAGGAATTTCAAGAGCATCCTAAATTAAAATATTATCCCAATCCAAAACTAGGGTTTGCAAAATATGAGAAGGCTTCTCAACAATTAGATCGAAGCCTTCCAAATCTAGCCCTTCTTGAGGAGGTAAAGAATCATCCAATGTACTTGGGCGCTCATCACTTCATATATCAGCAGAAACATTAATGTCAAGCTGATGGTTATCCAAGGTTTCAACTTGAGTAAGGATTTTCATATAATTTGATAGGTTATCAAGATTGCAAGATGATTAATTATCATTTTGACATGGAGGAATCTGAAAAAGGGAAGAAATATGGAAAGTGTCTTCACTCTTTTGTTCCTCTCCCTGTGAGATATAGCCAACTTATACTTGATAGCCATTTGAACCAGCAAATTGAGAATCAAAAGTATCAAGAGCAATTACTGGTGGACCATATTGATTAAGAAAATTAAGGTACAAAGGGTCATGAGGTGTAAATGATAAAGGATGACAAATATCCATTGAAGAAAAAATACTTTCAATTGAATCATATTCAAGATTAAGATTAAGCATGTTAGTATTATATTGAAGAATCAAGGGATTGGATTCGATGGAATCATGAGAACCATGAAATCTTTTTCCAATAAACATTGGTTCATAGGAAGAAGATGAATGTGGGAGAAATAGATCAACAATTTGGTTTTCAGATTTCACAACTCCAATCTCAGAATGAGGAACCCCTTTGTTTGGTAATGAGAAAGGAGGAGGGAAAGGAATAAAATGAGTAATAGATCCCACCTTTGAGAATAGAGGTGCCTCATGATCAAGAAAAATTGGAAGATCAAAATCATCAGGAGAATCTGATTAAAATTGTTTCACAGAGATTAGAACTTCTCACTTATGAGAATCTGAGAATGTTGAAACTTCTCACTCATGAAATCCCAATCAACATATTCTTCAACAAATTCATAGCAAAGGTGAAAAAACCGATCAAGAAAATCTTTTAATGATTCACCAAGTTTCATTGTAAGTTGATTGATCCTTTTACATACATCTTGATAATCGTACCTATCAAATGCTTCACAAAGTTCCTTAACAAGTTTCTCACATGAATGAATAGAAGTAACTGGTAACGTATGACACTAACACTTGATATGACCTTCAGGTTTGAGGATGAACATTATAGCCATGACATCCTTACAATGTATTCCATTAGAAAGGAAGAAATAAAAAAATTGAATCATAAGTCCAAGCACAATTAGTTCACCCTTGTTGTCGAATTTAAACTGAGATAAGTGATGAATAATTTACATAGAGATTATAAGATAAAGTTTTTTGGAAAAACATCCTGGGATTATGATTTGGGGATGAGCCATTTCAAGATGGATATTCAAAACAGACTCAACAGGCTTAGCTTGTCATTTGCCCTCCTTCTAGCGCCAAAATATGTTGACGATGCTGGAAGCCACCAACAGTAGGGGGTCTCCCCAATATGAAGTCCCAACTAGACCTCACATTGTTTGGAGTAGGCGCCCCATTCAGATGATAGGCCAAGCCACCATAACTTAGAGATTCTCCTTGGATGTAATTATCAACATAAGAGACTATACACAAACTTTGAGATAAGAAAGTAAGTTGACATTTTGAAACATAAAATTACGATGTATATAAGGTTCTAACATGAACAGAGTAAAAAGAGTGAACCTTTAAGAGAAAAGTAATAGTACTATTCTAGTGAAGGAACACGGAAGCATAAAAAGAATCGTTATTTAACCTGCGAAATAGTTCACATAGTAACAATGATCATGAAAGCAAGCAACAATGCACATTCAAAAAGATATATACCAAACCCAATGGAATAGTTAATTTCCTTTAGTATGTATGAACACAAACATATATCGTAAACATTAAAATAATAGTCTTATAACATCCACGATACATGCATGAAAGTGCATCGGCTTTGAGAGCTTCAAATATTAGGTGAAAGTTCCAAGTACACAATTACAATGATGCAACGCTAGCCCTAATAGTGGAACATTAAGTCACCACTTGCTCCGCCAAAGAATGATCTTCTCTCATATGCGAAGCTAGAGAAGCCAAGGTGAAAAGTCCTTTTGCTTGAGTTATGAGGGTGTATTTATAACAAATGAGGTGACACTCCGCCTCTAGCATGTGACTCTTGAACTCCCTCATGACTCTTGAGTTCCCTTATGACTTTTGAGATTCTATGTGACCTTTGAGCCTCTACATGACTCTAAGACTTCGTAGTGACTCTTCATGTTCTATATGACCCTTGGGCTTCCACACATTTTACATGTTGTCATTTTTGGATATACAACATTAAATTCCACAAATTGTGGCAAAATACATGGACATATAAGAATTTTGTGATGACACTTTGAGAAGCCATGATTTGGTGACTGTGATATGAAAATTCATTGTAATGTATTAGTGCCAAGTTCTCTTCTTTTATAATATGTCTTCAATCCTTCATAATAGATCCAACTTGTACTCCATTTTCACTCTCGAAAGGGTTTGGATAAGTGTTGGAACCTTCTAAGTCAACATGAGTTTCCATCTCTCTGTCTTGGTCCAAGACTCCTTTGATCCTGCATGATAGCATATTTGTGACTCATCTCCACAAGTGTCCTTGTAACCTCTTCTTGATGATCTCCTTGAGCATCATCTTTCCATGATAGGATGATAGTACTTGCAAATGAAGTTCACTCATGACAAGGCAACAACAGTCCCGAAATCACCTATTCTATCTTGTACAATTGCTGACTATGATGGGATAATGCACAGAGGTTGAGGGAAGAGGTGGGAAGAGGCTTTGTTGAGCGCATTACACAGATTCAAGAGGAAAGGGGTGAGGGTCTGGACGTTGTGATTTCACAATGCGCAGTGGCAGATGAATTGCGCATTGGGCAAGTCCATGAGGCAAGGATAACAAGCTTAGGCACTATGACTACATAATGTGCAGTACTTGAGGAAGAGGATCCATTCATTGCGCAGTTGAGAATTACAAGGGCCGAAGGATAGCTTTAATGTCCACTAAGACTATGCAATGCACAACAAGGGAAAATGTAGACCAAGGAATTGTGCAAAGAGCAAGTATAAGAGACAAGAGTGATGGGTTTGAGTATTGTAATTGCGTAGTGCGTAGTATCTAAGGGAGAGGGTCCAAGCATTATGAAATTAGATTCTGTAAGGGTCTAGAAATGACCTGATTGTCCACTACAAGTGCATTGTGCACAATGCTAGGAAGGGTTGGTCAACATTGTGTATAGGTCAAGTGTAATAAGCAAGATGAAATGAGTGTGCCAAGAAGTTGCTCAATGTGTAGTTGAAGGAGGTTGTCCTCTATGATTGTGTAGTGCGTAGTTCCAAAAGGTAATAAAAACATTGTGGCTTAGAAATGTGCAGTGTACAATAGACTTTCGGGTTGAGGATTGGTCACTGATTGTGCTATTTGTGACGATAAATAACTCCAAAATTGATTAAGTGTGAGATCAATGGGACAAGAGAATAAAAGTATGTAATAGGTCTTGAACATGATCACGCACATATATACACCCATGCACATAGCAAGAAGATACACAATACCCAAAACAAACATGCATACAACAAAATGACAGTAGAGCAACACTTATCTCCAAGTGCAACACTTAAGATGTATCTTTACGACACAAGTGTTGTTTTCAACTCAAAGATGTGTTATGCCATGAGAATGTGTCCAACCATGTTCTAATTGATAAATAACATCGACTAGTGCAAGAGAGTGTGTTGGAGCTGCCTCTAGAAAGTGTGCCACGGTGCTCTTTAAGATGTGTGAAAACAAGCGAAAGCGGCACATGCAAGAGTGAGAGTGATGCATGCAAACACAAAGAAAACACAAGTGACACATGTAAAAATGAAAGCAAGAAAAAGTGACACTTGCAAAAGCAAAAGTGATAGTTGAGAAAATCACCGAGAAGATGGGCAATTTGCAACCACGAGTGAAAAAATGCTCCTTATGTTCCAATAGTGCACAAAGCTCAAAAGTGAGACATGAATATAAATATGAGCCCTGGACTAGAATCTTTATATTGGGAGAGAAGGCATGTAATTAGGGTTAATATTAGCGAGTGTGTTTAGTACATGTCAGGAAAATTGGAGCCAAGAGTGAATTAACTGGCTTGAAGAAGCACACTCTCACTGTGGATAGAGAGTGTGCAATCACTATCTACAAAGGGTTCCCTCACAATGTCTCTGTCTAGAAGGATTGTGTAGTATTTGTCTCTAGGAACTGCACAAGAACTGGCATCAAGGACTACTCAAGCACTGTCCACAAATTGTGCAAGCACTGTCATCAAGGATTTCATAGAAACCATCTCTAGAGATTGCACAATAATTTTCATTAGGCATTGTGCAGTGGCTATCATTAGGCACTATGTAGTGCTTGACTTCCAAGGATACACATTGACTGCTAGGCTTGCTTAGAAGAAGTTTGCTATGCAAGCATCACAAGATAAACATATAAAAGAAGGTCTCTTCAACACTTAGAATTCTTAAAAGGAGACTTGAACACTCGAGCAACATGATCGAGCATGACCTTAATGGCTTAAAATGAAAGATGGCATGACCATAGGGAGTCTCCAAAATTTGGATGTAGGTAAAATTTTGGAGGATTTTTGTCACAATGACAACATGTTTGATTAGAAAAAAATACGATTGAGGGATATTAAAAATTAAGACTGTCGCCATCGATGAATGTGCCAAAATGCTTCGAAATCTAGTTAGCACACATTGCAATTTATGAAAACTAGGAGATACAAATAGAAGAGAATATGCAAAGTCCAAGGAAATCCTGCAACACTAAATTTTAAAAATCAACAATTTTTATTTTAATTCATTGTAGAACTAATACGTAACTAAGAGCTTTAAGACACTTTTTTCAAATAATCTCACATTAGAGTGATAAACAACATAATTGTGTAAGGGGGACACAACAATGGGCGGAAATATATTCATACAAAATCATATCACAACAACCATGGTAATGCATAATCCACAAATTGTAGAAATTTTCAAAAGAGTCGGATGGCTGACATTCTTCTAGTGAATTGAAAATATTAGTATACCCCTGGAAGGGTATTTTTCTCTATAATTTAACCTATGGAAGAACACAACCCAAATTACATACTTGAGGTTTACAATATTCGAGGAAATGATAACAAGAGTAATAGGTATACCTCTGGAAGGAAAAAAATGGTTCAAACAAAAAGTAGAATCAACTACTATACGAGGAGCATTCCTGGAAGGAGAAGTGTTGTAAGACACTTGACAACGAGTAAGGACAATGTCATTTTCCAAAACTTTGGGGTGATGTACTCCAACATATTATCATGTATTTTACTTGTGAAGTCAATGATTCTTTTTGTATGGCATACCATTTTTGTTTCTTAGATCATTTAAGAAGAAACAAAATAATCAACATTTTCTTTCTATTAAAACCACTGCAAGCCACAGTGAGCCAATATAATAAAAGGTAAATATGATTAGCTAGAACACCATGGGCTAATTTACCTTTTATAAAAAATTGCATTCATTGAACATAAACCAACTGCCAATTGGGGGGATTTTATTGAAAATTTAGAATCACTGATATTTGAATCTAAAATTCCATAGAGAACAAAAAATCTCTCGTAGTGAAACACAAGAACAACTAAAGAGATGAGAAAATACATGTAAACATATTGTATGAACATCTAGTAGACATAATTTTCTTCTGAAGCAATGCAAATAAAGGACCTTGAGACAAAGGTAGCCATTGAGAAAGCCAGTGAAATGTATTAAAAAAAATGATTACCAACTTCCATTTGATGGAAGAAATTGAGAAATTATGAGAGAAAACAAAAAAAAATGAGTCTTCAACGGGATACATGGAAAAATCTGTATACGTCATTCAACCCTGAGGAATATATTCCTATAGAAAATTTTCAAAAACATATACATGAGGAAAAAGAAAAAGTTTTTGAATATTGTAGAAATCAAGTAGAAACAATTTGGAGTCTTCAAGAAAGGAGCAAACAAATGCATAAAGAACTTTTAGTAGTGAAGAAAAATCATAATGAAGAATTACTGCAAAAGGAAGAGGAAATCCAATAATTAAAATTCTAAATTAATAAATTGGGTGAATTATCTTTTGAGTTGATATTGTGTCGACTTACGTCACCAATATATACATTATATTTAAAAGAAAAATGGATCCAATTTTAAATTGAAATACCTATTTTAAGTTTTCCTATGGAAAATAGACCTTCTGGTAGGAATTTTTATTCGCTTACCTTTCCTAGTATTCTTGAAAGAGAAAATTTGGTATGTGTATTCTCTCTACATAATTATTTGATACCTGTGAGTTCAAATTGGAACCCAAGCCATTTCATTGGGGATATCAATTTGAGATAATTCAAATAATGGTTGGACAAAGAATTAAAGGTCTCATGCTCTGGGGTTGTATAAAACAAAGGTTGTGGGTTAGAGAAGAGCCAAAATATATCAAAGACATTTTCAAGGAACATGGGAGAAAAATATATGACCTTCAAATTAGAAGAGTTATACAAAGATTACAAAATGAAATATTTGAAGATTTTACAAGTTTTAAAAACAATTGTGAATTTTTAGCCTTGAAAACATGTCAACAAAGATGGGAAGATTTGGATGACAATATTAAAGCAAAAGAGCCCCATTCACTTCCAAATCTCCATGCAACGATATATAGATACAAATTGTATGCACAATCGCTAAGAACTAAGGGACTGGAATAGATTTATTTGAAATTTAAACATCCTTTAATACTATACCCCATTCCAAATTATGAAAGAAATTCATCAGACAACAAAGAAAGAGAGGAGAAAAGTGGGAAATGATTGAGATAAGGGTAGGATTCTATGCATAAAAAACCGACACACCAATAGTTCCTTATGACTTTTGGGCTATTTGTGAAGAACAACATACTTAAGTCATCTCTTTTGATTCTAATTCTGATTAGTTGCATAAGGGACATGCAAATGATTAAGTTGGGAGGTAATGATGAGGGCCAAATTTGTCACTTCTAATCACCCCCTTTATCACCATTTTCCATATAAAAATCACTTGTTTCATCTATTTTCAACCATTTCTATCCCACTTATACATCATAACTAGAGTGATTAATATAATGGTAATGAATAAGTTTTTTAATAGAAGTTGACAATTTTGCATGCATTGTTGAATGTTGGTTGGTTATGGGTTTGCAATTATCAAGTGGAACACCCTTTTACGATTTCAAATTATGGAAAGAAAAGTTGCATAAATTTTTCTTAGCAGTCAGAAAGCTAAGAAATTCTCTTGGTCGGTACCCACGCTGAGTATTTCTTCTGTAGCATTAAATTTTGTACCATTTACACAAGCATATTATGGAGATTCTTTGCAGCCATAAGCATTTTGACAAAAAAAATACCATCGTTGTTGAAACTTTTGTCAGCAATAATGCATTTCTTCTATCGTAAATGTTTACTTTCTATTTTGTCTCGACCACTTCAGACCATTCAACCCATGAATCTTGAAATTAAGCTGAAGGAGGATGGTTCAAGAAAAATAGTTAAGTTAATTTCTCTTTTTGGATAACTTTTGAGACATCCAACTACTATAACTAAAAACGATTGCCTCATTTATTCCTGGAAAGAACCACTAAAATGTAGCAAGAAGTTGTGTCGTCTTTTGTATATAAATTATGAGAACTAAACAAAGGGTTTGATGTTTTGGACTTTGTTGTTATTATCTTCTATTAAATATATTTCAACTGCTTTGGTTCTTGTGAGTGTGCAAAATGTGCAATCTACTAGCATAATGTAGAGTAAGGGCCATTACACAACTATGGTGGTTATATTCTTACAGGTATACATTTTTACGTTTTCTTTGTGTTTAATTTTGTTTACTACATATATTTACTCATTTTACAATTCAAACATATTTCATTTGTTTTTGTAGTACAAGAAATACATTTGCATGTATATTTTAGTTTCATAGCATTTAATTTTAGAAACATCTTTTGTTTTTTGATATTTGCATTTTTACTTTTAGATAGTTTATATTTTATTTTCGTAGCAACTTTATTTGGACTTAATTGGGTTTATTTCTTTGAGCACAATAGATTGATTAATTTGTTTTGCTGACAATTTATTTTCTTTGTTGTTAATTAGTTTTGCTTATAATTATTTTATTTGTTGTTAATATATTTTGCTGTGTATTTAACATTGTTGTAGTTCATTTTTTTTGCTTCACCTTTGTATTTCAATAGGAACTAATTTATAATTTCAACTACAATGATTTATACAATTTTTATTGTAATTATTGTTTAATTGTAATTCTTTTTCTCACTGTCTTGGACTAGGGAATGCATAAAGTCCAAAATGCATATATCTTGCTGAGCATTTTGTAAGTAATACGAACCTAGATTGATATTAAAGTAAGGCTTTCATGAGAACATCGTAAAAACAATTACATGCATGGATGCATTTTCTTTTTCTTATTTTTTACCAACTCAACGCTTATAGGGTTAACATCTAAAATAGTCATATCACACGTGATAAATCAAGTAAGAGATAATTAAGTTTTTAAATAATTAAAAATTAAAAATTTCTATATTCTAAGCTTAAACATTGAGAAATCAATTTAATTAACAATTGTTTAAAAGAAAGTGTTTTTTTTTGTAAGTCAACGGTTTTCTATTAAATCAAGATATCTATACATCGTGGTAGGCTCCTCATATAAGCAAAAATGGTCTCACTTCGATTCGATTTGTTGGCCTCTAAATAGATACAAAATAAAACTGAGTAGCTTCAAAAAACTAGTTCTCTTTTTGTCCATAGCCCACCAGGCACAAAATCTATCAAAAAACTGTAAAAGCCCTACTTTCATCATGCCATATTTTCTACATTGGGGTCATTTGCCTCAGTACCTCTATCATCTGGGCGGTGGAAGGCATTGTGAATGTGGGATTCCACATGAGCCATTCGAGCCTCAAATCCATCCATATGAGCTTGAAGTTGCGGTTGGTTCCTGCAGAGTGATGCCCGACAATCGAGAATTCGCCCCTGGTTATGCAGGATGTTTGTAAAGAAACTGACCATGTCGACATGGTCCACTTGTGTTTGTGAAAGCTAGTCTACTAGACGCTGGAGAAGATGAATTCGATTCTTGATAGCGTCAAAGGGAGCTGACAAGTCCACATTTCCGAGTGAATATGTGTGAGAGGCTACTAGCTTCCTTTCCTCCTCTTGATCTCCTCTTCCCTGATGGCCACCTCCCCACCGAGGGCGACCTTGTTGATGAAGAATCATAAAGATGTCGACAATCCAATGAAACTCTCTAATGCATGCTCCCAACAAAGAAATATTGTGGCACCATAGACTCTTCACCCCTTCATTGTGTGGCCCACCACCCAGGTAGCGACAAAGAGAGGTTATTATAACTCCAAAGTCCAATTCCACCCCAGGTGTGTTGAATTTAAATGGCTCCATACTTGTAAAAAAATTGAGACATGAGCTAACACACCATGCAGGTCTGCTCTGAAAGGCTTACCCTCCGAGACAAACCAAAAATCAAATGAACCACCGACCCTCCCCTCCAACAACAGAGCAAGGAAAACGAGGAGCTCACTGAGCTTTTTGGTGAGGATTCAATACAGTGTATGCAAATCTTAATTACCCAAGTAAGACATAAAATATATATATCTATTGCCCGCAAGACTAGTAGGGAAGGCCTCACACCTCTACAAGCAACATGAACCCTGTTTTTCCACCACCATCCAAGCCATGAAGGGGAAATGTTAGAATGAGAACCTTCCAACCCTGCTCATTTAAGCAAATAATTTGCTCCGAGATCCCAAATGATGGCCACGTTGCAGATTCTTGGTGCTCCATGGGCTTCACTATATGTTGTGCCAATGGTGATGCAAGAGCATTCACCTAAGAGAAAATCATTGTAATTAAGTAGACATAGGGGGTCATGTATTTTTAGGAAGTTGGATTCCTAAGTGATAAAATGATGTAATATTAGGCTTTGAGTGATTAAAATAGGAATCAAATTAGATGTGTGAGATATCTTGTAAATGCGCTCGAATAAGGAGGACATGAGTGGCAAGCAATGGCAAAGAGTTAGAAGTCAAATCCAACTCTTAAAGTAGTTCATGATTCGAGGAACAAGAGAGAGATTTTAGGAATTTAATGAGTTAGAAGTGGACATAGACGATAGAGTACATCCAGGAGTCGGTTCAATAGATTTAGGAGTTGAACCAGGATGAGTTGAAAAAGAACTTCCCAACATATATGTGAGCCTACAGGCAGAAGGACAGAGGAGGACACAGATATCGAAGATCAGGCCATGAGACAAAGAGTCTCGTTATGTAACCAACTATTTATATGTCTATACACAGAGGAATTCGATTTCGAGTGTGCAAGTGTGTAGATGACTATTGAATGAATGAATTTCATATGAATTCGTAGGCTCTATAACAGGTTTGCAAGAAAAATTCTGTAGAACGCATAGAGGAGCAAATGATTCAGAGGAATCATAAATGGATCATTGAATCCAATTGAAGAAACATAGTAAGCTCCGGAGAAAAGTTGCGAAGCGAGAATTCGCAGAGGAGTTCAACTTAGAGGAAGTTGAGCAGCGGAAGCAGAAGGCAAAGTTTGAACAAATACATAAAGGGGAAGAACAACTCGGAGGTTCGTAATGGATCTTTGAATCCATTCGAAGGATCAAGTGAAGTCCAAAGGGACAGTGATCAAAGGAGCATGCGGAGTTAAGCGCATATTAGATTTGCGCAGTGGACACAGTGAAGTATGAAGAAACCTTGAAGAAACCTGGAAACCACAGAAAACATTGGAATTGGCAGAAAAAATCTAAGGAGATGGCGAGAAGTGAAGTATAGTTGCACAGTAGTCGTGGGATCTTTAAGATCAACGACCAGGTTTAAGTCGCATCGACGAAATCCTTATGGCGATTTCAGAATGAGTCTTTGAACCAGTGCGATCGTGATCACGCGATTAAATGTGGACCATTAGATCGAGATCTGGATTAACGGTCATGATCTAATCACTGATCGCTAGTCACAGAGATCAAGTGCAGAGAGCAGTGAAATGCCGATGGCCGAAATGCCGATACGTCGACAACAATAAGTGCTGATCGACGATTAGGACGATTGGTAATCAGAGTTCTGAAGAGGAGCATTGGGAAGCGACTAAAGGTGCGGACCCGATGGAGTTATAGTCGCCGGTGTAATGTTTTTGAGTTCCGACATATGTGTTCCGGCAAGGTTTTTCCGTTGATTCTTGTGTATTTGATATTTTATTCTCTCGGGGGTTTTTAAAGGAAATGCGAAGATTAATGTTGTTGATAGTTATATAGGCTCCAATAGAGTTATATTGTCCGATATTACTTCCGATAGTCGCATATCGAAAGGGAAGGGGTGATGAGTCATATATGTATGTATGACCCGTGAAGGGAGCGATGCCGATTGCGATAGAGGCAGCCTCGGGAAATGTACAGAAGCCGTACAGAGGCGGAAAAAGGTGTGTTTGCGTATGTTTTTCCTTTGTAAATGGTTTGTAAAAGAAAATAGCGTCGATAGAGCATTTCATGCAATATAACATATATGAACCAAGGTTTTGAAAGGGAAAGGTTATATATGTGTGGTTTAAGGGTTTATAAAGGTTAACAAAAGTTTCTACGGGGTGATAGAGTCCCGATAAGAAGGATATAATAGAAGACTTAATGGATAAATGAAGCCTTGAGGATTAATTTAACTCCTGATAGGAGGTTTAAGTGGGGTGATTGGTTTTGATATAAAAGGAACTGTGGCTAAAAGGGTTTTAACCATGTATGGTTGAAGATTTGATTCCTTTGTGAGTACCTGGGATAGATGTATTTATGCATGATGAATGCATACTGTGGGTGTAAGCGGGAGTAACCCTGCATTATTAGTGGTATCAGAGTAGAATTGTAGCAGTTCCAGCAGAGGCTTGGAGTAGACAGGAATAGAGGATTTCTTGAAGAAAAGTGAGAGCAAGATTACTTTAGTACAAGTTCTAAAGGGAAGAGGACTTGGAAACCAAACAGAGGACAATCCATTCAAAGTGCAAAAGAATGGGAGAATAAGATCATACATAGATCTTGGAGGTAAGATAGTTTGTTTTGTTTCAAGTTAAAACTGAAGATTGTGGTTGCAGATAAAGTATCTCAACAAAGGATAGCAAGAGAAGCTGTGAGATGAGACCCAGATGTGTTCTTGAAGGCGGAGTAAGGAAAACACTCAGAAGGAGAAGTGGCAGTGAACCTGAAGAATCCAACAAGAGGTTGGACAGAGAGAGAGAGGACAACTGAAGTGTTCCCCAGAGATTGCAGAAGCCTAGAAGGAGCAAAGGTGTTGCTCAAGAGGAGGTTCCAGATAGAGGACCTGTGCTTACCAAAAGACTGAGTAAGGAGAGCTTAGTGAGGTAAGCTTGCATCGATGAGGACTAGTTGTTGCAGAGGCTTGTTGCAAATGAGTGAGGAGCTCATGAAGAAAGAGGAGAAGAAGATGACTACTGATAGTCATAACAGAGGTTCAGAGAGAAGCCAAAACATAAAAAAGATGAAGAAAGAGGATGCCAAAGTAGATGGCAAGAGGATGAGTAGAGGAAATCGACAAAGAGATTGTAGAGTTAAAAGAACAACTCGATGCATTAAGGAGGATACTTGAGGAAAGCTAGAGACTAGGTTGGGTCTTGCGGAAGAAACCAGTGAAGTGGCATGAGAGACAGAGAAGGCTACATCAGAGACAAGTAAGGTGGCTGATAGAAAAACTCAAGGAAGTTGAGTTAGAAATGGAAGAGTCCATTTGTGAACCAGAACGGGGAGAAATTTTGGGAGAAAGTGAAGACTACACTGCAGATAAAGAATGGAGATCGAGTGAAGATCTCATGGACTATTGGGATAGTTCAAAACAACATGAGATACTGACTGAAGATGAAGACTTGAAGAGTGAAACTTCAAGTGAGACCAAAAGGTCTAATGATTTTAAATCTGACAATTTGTGTATGTTTGTAGGTGAAACATGTGAAGGACAATTTGCTAATATCGTCATAAAGGAGGAAGAAGAAAAGCATAATCTAAATTTTGTTCTAGAAGAAGATGAGATAGATAGATCTCATATACAGTTGGGGAAAGATATCAAGCAACCAAGTGAAGGGCTTGAGGAGATTGACGAGGAGACCATCGAGGAATTTCTGAATCATATGAAGGATTTAGAACAACAAGGAGATATGATGGCTGAAACATCAAGTGGGACCACAGGGTCTTATATTTTTAAGACTGATAGTTTGTCTGTGGATGTAAAACAAATGCAGGAGAATATTAATGCAGATGGTGAGGCAAGGATAACTCTTGAAGAAGGTAAACATCAAGAGATTAAAGGCAAACTTGAAAAAGAGACTATGTTAGCTGAAAACATAGTAAAGGATCATCAGTTCACTATGATGATAGGCACAGTGGGAATAGCCATGGAAACTGTTGAGACAGTCAATAAGAAAGAAGGACATCTACTAAAATATGTTAAGAAGGAAGAACCTTGTGCAAAGGATTTAACCTTGGAAGAAGGAACATTAACAAAGGAGTGTTTTGCAGAGGATGAGCAATCTTTTGAAGTTGTCAGAAGTATGGAGAAGTATCTTTTAGAAGATAAAAACTCTAAAGTAAAGGAGGATGAAGAATGTCTTTTAACTCTAAAGTAAAGGAAGATGAAGAATGTCTTTTAACTCTAAAGTAAAGGAGGATGAAGAATGTCTCTAAAATGGGAGAAGCAGTGACTTGTTGTAGCAAGAAGAACTTAGGATTATAAGTAATGATGAAGTACTTATGAAGTGTCAGAGAGAAATTGCATTGCTGGAATATTTTTTGGAAAATTCCGAGTATGACAGTGTGATTGCAGAAGAATAAGTTCACTACAGTGGACAAGAGCAAGAAGACATCATTAGAGCAGATGATGTGGAAGAGAGACTAGTTGATAGTCTCATGAGTTCTTTTGAGAATTCAACACAACATACTGATGTGCTAATAGAGGAGAAAGAAGAAGAGCAACAAACTAAATTGTTACCAAAGGAAGATAAGGCACTGAGGCCTTATGTTTTTGATTTTAACAATTGTTTTCTGAGTGCAGGTTTAGTTGCATATTCTGAAGGAAATTTGGCACGAATGAGTAGCCAAATAAAGATGAGAGAAGAAGACTCTGTGGAAGAATTCAATTCATGGAACAAAGATGCTCAATTGTTGGAGAGAATGCTAGACAATCATGATTCAGTGCAAATATAAACAATCATGAAAGAAGGTAAGGATGATAGGGAGGCAATCAACAAAGGAGTCAAAGTAAAAGTTGGAGCAAGCAGAACAAAACAATAAGAAAAATTAAACTAGCAGCTACAAAGAGAAAGTAACTAGTAGCAGTTTAAAGAATTAGTGGACAACAACAACAACCTAAAACAAAAAGGAGGCAAAAATATGAAGCAGAACATGGACCAGTCCAAGGATGTACTGGAGATAGAGATTGAAGAGATGTGGCAATTGATGATGAAGCAGTCCAAATGGAGAAAAATGGTAGCAACAGGAAGCATGATCAATCAGAGTATGAACCTAATTGAAAAGAAGAAGAAAAGAGAGCAAAAGACAACATAAGTGCAGTAGTAGCAAAGGAACAAGACATTTGGGCTGTTACAAAACAAAGTATGGGATCCAAGAAGACAAAGACCAGAAGACACATGATCAGGAGATCACGAATATTTTCTACTTTGGGAGTCTGATGCAGGAGCATTCACCCAAGAGAAAATCATTGTAATTAAGTAGACATAGGGGGTCATGTATTTTTAGGAAGTTGGATTCCTAAGTGATAAATTGATGTAATATTAGGCTTTGAGCGATTAAAATAGGAATCAAATTAGATGTGTGAGATATCTTGTAAATGCTCTCGAATAAGGAGAACATGAGTGGCTAGTAATGACAAAGAGTTAGAAGTCAAATCCAACTCTTAAAGTAGTTCATGATTTGAGGAACAAGAGAGATTTTGGGAATTTAATGAGTTAGAAGTGGATATAGAGGATAGAGTACATCTAGGAGTCGGTTCAATAGATTTAGGAGTCGAACCAGGATGAGTTGAACAAGAACTTCCTGGCATATATATAAGCCTAAGGGAAGGACGGAGGAGGCCACAAATATCGAAAATCAGGCCACGAGACAGAGAGTCTCGTTATGTAACCAACTGTTTATATGTATATACACAAAGGAATTCAATTCCGAGTGTGCAAGTGCGTAGATTACTATTGAATGAATGAATTTCATATGAATTCGTAGGCTCTGTAACAGGTTTGCAGGCAGAATTCTGTAGAACGCACAAAGGAGCAAATGATTTAGAGGAATCATAAATGGATCATTGAACCTAATTGAAGAAACAGAGTAAGCTCTGGAGAAAAGTTGCGAAGCGAGAATTCGCAGAGGAGTTTAGCTTAGAGGAAGTTGAGCAGTGGAAGCGAAAGGCAGAGTTTGAAGAAATACGTAGAGGGGAAGAACGACTCGGAGGTTCGTAATGGATCTTTGAATCCATTTGAAGGATCAAGTGAAGTCCAAAGGGACAATGATCAAAGGAGCATGCAGAGTTAAGCACAGATCAGAGTGGCGCAACAAATACAGTGAAGTGTGAAGAAACCTTGAAGAAACCCGGAAACCACAAAAAACATTGGAATTGGCGAAAAAAATCTAAGTAAGGAGATGGCGAGAAGTAAAGTATAGTTGCACAGTAGCTGTGGGATCTTTAAGATCAATGGCCAGGATTAAGTCGCATCAGCGAAATCCTTATGGTGATTTCGGAATGAGTCTTTGAACTAGTGCGATCGCGATCACGCGATTAAATGTGGATGGTCGGATCGAGATCCGATTAATGGTCAAGATCTAATCGCTGATCACTAGTCGCAAAGATCAAGTGTAGAGGGCAGTGAAACGTCGATGGACGAAATGCCGATACATTGACAACGATAAGCGTCGATCGATGATCGAAAATCGGGCCGATCGGTAATCAAAGTTCTGAAGAGGAGCGCTGGGAAGCGACTAAAGGTGCGGACCTGACAGAGTTATAGTCGCGGGTGTAATGTTTTTGTGTTCCAACATATGTGTTCCGTTGGGGTGTTTCTATCAATGTTGTTAAAAGCGCGAGCGGGATTAAATCGGCGCGGGGAATGAAGCAGAAAAAAGCAGAAAAATCGGGAAAAAAGTGGAAAAAAGCGGGAAAAAATCGTTTGGTACAAAAATATTCATTTTTTTCATTTTTTTTTCAAATTTTCATTATAAATCGCGTTGCCCTGCCAGCCTGAGCTTTTTCCCCAAAAAAGCGGGTTTTTTCGAAAAAAGCGCGCGAAAAAAAACCCGCTTTTTTGAAAAAAGCGCGCTTTTTTCCCAAAAAAGTGGGAAATTTTTTTTATCCCGCTTTTTCCTTATAAAAAGCGCGATTAAATCGGGCTAGGGAAAAACTCAAGATTTTTTGAAAAAAGCGCGATTTAATCGCGCTTTTAACAACAATGGTTTCTATTGATTCATGTGTATTCAATATTTTAAGCTCCCGGGGTTTTTTAAAGGAAATGCGAAGATTAATGCTTCCAATAGTTATATATGCTCTGATAGAGCTATATTGTTCGATATTACTTCGATAGTCGCATATCAAAAGGGAAGGGGTGATGAGTCATATATGTATGTATGACCTGCAAAGGGAGCGATGCCGATTGCGATAGAGATAGCCTCGGGAAATGTGCAAAAGCTGTACAGAGGCGAAAAAAGGTGTGTTTCCGTATGTTTTTCCTTTGTAAATGGTTTGTAAAGGAAAATAGCGCCGATAGAGGATTTCATGCGATATAACATATATGAACCACGATTTTGAAAGGGAAAGATTATATATGTGTGATTTAAGGGTTTATAAAGGTTAACGAAGGTTTCTATGGGGTGACAGAGTCCCGATAAGAAGGATATAACAAAAGACTTTAATAAATGGATAAATGAAGGCTTGATGGTTAATTTAACTCCTGATAGGAGGTTTAAGCGGGGTGATTGGTTCCGATATAAAAGGAACTATAGCTAAAAGGGTCTTAACCATGTATGGTTGAATATTTGACTCTGTGAGTCAAATACCTAGGACAGATGTATTTATGCATAGTGAATGCATACTGTGCGTGTAAGCGGGGTAACCCTGCATCAAATGGGTTGAGTCTCCCCTCCACCAGAGAACCAAACAATGGTTTCACGGAGACTCTCCACAACAAATGGAATTACCCCTATTGTTCCTAAACTCATCTCCTAGATCACCGACTTTGCCATTGTTATCACTGTCCTTGTAATTATACCAGTCACCGCATCCAGAATGTTCATCGTGCCTCTTTCCAATGCCCACCTACTCTCCCTCTCTTGCATTGTAATCATCGTGTGTGTGGGGGGGAGTAATACTCCCTATCCTTTGATTATTCTCAAGACTCAACCCCATCGGGGATTAAAATAAAGTGTTTTGATTTCTAAACCACTGTAATATATTTGGATTTCAATAGGTATAAACAAGTTTGACTAAAATTAAGTTAATGGAATAATGTAATGCTACATTGTGGGATATTCAAATTTTTGTTCTTCTATTAAAGTTAGATCAACAATATAAGATACAAGTTGAATGCATAACCATTTCATATTTACATTAGTAATTAGGGTGTCAATGATATAAATTACAATATTAGACGAGCAATGTAATAGAAAAACACAATCTAGATTAACAAAATCATAAAAATGTTTCGAAATGTATCCACAACAACCAAAAACAAATTAAAATAACCTCAAAATGTCTAGAACATTCCCCATATAAGTGGTGTGTGCTTTATGAAAAGATCGAAGTGTTTTCCTTTTGGGTGATGTTTATTACAAAAATTTTCAATGGGTTCTCCAATATCCAAAAACATTACAAATATAGAATGGAAATTCTATGAAATGTACTTCGATCACTAATAAAATTTTAGGTATTCTTTAATATAAGCTAAAATGACTTCAATGACTAGAAATAAACCAATCTATTTGTAAAACAGAAGGATTTAATTGAGTCATCAATGAAATTGATGTTCAAACCATTATTGTTGAAACATAGTTGAGAAGCACTAGATCCATCAACAAAGTTTTGGTTCTTTATTCTCAAAATGACAATGATTCCCAAATAAAGGGACCTTCAAGGAGGACCATAACAACAATAAAATCAAAGTTCAAACAATTAATTTAGATGATAAATTGAGAAGCAAAGGAGCCACTAATCACTCCATTCCAGAACCATTACATTTTTTAGAAAACCAAGAGAATCCTTATTGGACCCCTTATCTCACTAATTAAATCCCAAAATTAGTATTTGCAATGCAATACTTTGCTTGCAAATGTTATATTTATGTAATATGTACAACATCCACTTGATTGATTAACACATTTATCCATCTTCATAACAAATAACTATGTTTATACCAATCCAAGAATATGATCTATTGTTGACACATAAAGACACATACAATCCCCCGAAAGTTGTTCCAATTCATACTCATATTCATTCAATGGTATTTATAATGTAACAAGTATTTGTATCAATAATATCATTGTTATCCATTACATAAATTGGACAATTTGTTTAAGTATAGACAAGGTACATTAAAAAATAACATCTTGCATCATAAAGGGCAAGATTTCATTTGATAGGTTGCACATATTCATACTAGGAAAGTTTAGTAGATGATTAGAAAATATTATGCTTTTAAGTGTGCTATGTGTTGTTTCTTGGATGTGTAAAAAGCAATGTGCAATAAAACTAGCATAAGGAGCAAGGTTATTAGACTTGGACTAGTTCTAGCAAAACCGACCAGTTGGACTAGTTAAAGGACAATACCAATCTTGTTGAAGGCTTCGAACTAATAATTATTGGTTCTGTATAGAACCATACCATTAATGACGGGGACAACTTAAATTCAATTTACAAAAAATAAAATAAAAATAAAAAAATGTGAAATACCAAACCTAACCTTAGCCCTCTTAATTCTATTTGAAGAGGCCCTCACCCTCCATTCACTCACACAATCATTTTAGTCTCTTGATGTATTTTAGTTCAGATATGGATTGCATTCGTCTCTATTTTAGTTATATTCACCCTTTCTATATACATGAGAAACTTCGCATATTTGTGTATAATGGTTTGGGTACACATGAATGTATACCATGTTTTTCAAAATTTGAATGTTTTGTATATTTTGGTTAATTAGTTTTGTTTCTACATGAGAAACTTTGCATATTTGTGTATAATGGTTTGGGAAAACATTAATGTATATAGTTTTTTTCAAAATTTGAATGTTTTGTATATTTTCGCTGTCTAGTTTTGTTTCTAGTTATTGTCCATTTCCAATTTTTAGGGTCAACTAGATTGATTATTGCTCCAATTCTAAGAACATTGATACAAAGATACAATAATCATAACATGTGAACTAGTATGGTTGCAAAGAATACTGGTTGATTTTCAAATCCACAAGAAATCAAGTTCACGAGGACATGAAGTATGTGGTGTTGATAAATCCTTTAGCGCAACATGGTTACATTTTTATTATCTTGATTTCTCTTATTTTGACATTTTCTTATGACGTTATTCATTTGTTCTTCTTTCTAATTATTAAATTCTCCATTCACCAAGACAAATGCCAAAGAAACACAAAAGAGAACACAAGATGTAGACACTCAATGAGGGCAAAACCCTATGAAGGTGAAAACCTAGTCAAAATATTTAAAATTCAAATCAAATTGAGATAATCTTGACCTAAGACAAAATACCTTACATCCATCCATCAAGCCAAACCTCAAAACTATCAAACCATCCATCCAGCTAGTCAATTAGGGTTTAGGTCCTTCTGCAATTCATTCTATAATCATGATCTTGTATTTTCTTCCTGCATAGCTTCAATCCCTTCACACGTGTGACAGAACAGATAAATATCAGTCTTCTTCCTTCTTTGTTGGTTTTTCTTTTCTTTATTGTTATGCAATAGGATCTTTATGTTGTTTTTCCACGATCTTGGTGTTTGGGATAGAATCTTAAAATCTCTCAAGCTACCAAACCAAGAATCACAATGATACTACTTTGCACATCGAAATATACACAACAATAAATCTACTAGTGCACAAAATATAGACAACTTTTTATGATTTTCAACCCAACTTCGTTATATTAATCAACATATAATACAACAGTCTAAGGTTGTTGTACTAGGGATAATGGCCCTCATACATCCACTAGTACAAGGTACAAAACTGGGGCTTGGTGTCGGTCCATCGACAACTAATCTACCCTCAACAAGATACTTTGACCATTTGGCTATCACATACTCTCTCAGACCATCTCGGTCATACCATGTACCTGCCCAATCCCGTGGCTCCCAATCTGCAACTTCCGCCTCTATTAATGCTCCATGTCCATCTAATCACTGAACCTCGACTATCAATTTTCTCACTAGTTGATCATTCATTCATCAACGCATCAACACATCGAGACTCATGTCGAGTTGTTCACAACTTCGTTTGTTCACAACTCTCAATCTGCCCACTGCTGCTCCTCAACTACTCATGGACTTCAACCCATTATGGTCTTCCTGCGCTGCTCCAATGAAGACCAACATAGGGCACGGAGGGTTGCCACCTATCATTGCAAGATGTCCATCTCCCACAGTGAAATTCGATGATATTCGTTGCATTAGATTCGTCTCAATGTCCTCTATCATCACCATCCATCACATACCAAAATCTTGCCACAGGTTTGGCCCAACAACTTTGGGTGAAAAACCCCAAGCTTGGGTTTCAAGCCCACAAGGCCACTTGTGGAGCTCCTTCCTCCAAACCCTCTATCCTCAATGAGTACCTCCCAAGCTACAAAAATCAACACTTTATAGTATTCATGCTTTATCCTTTCTTCTTGAGTTGTAGATCCAATGTGTATCAAATAGGTCAAGTTCATTTGCTATATACAATGGTTGGAGTATGCACTTTTGAGGTTGACATGATGAGCTTGAGGTCGACTTGATGGAGGAGGTTTTACATGATTAATAATAAATATTTCTTGACCTACAAAGCTCAAGAAGGGTATATGACTTTGAGTTTTGACAAACCTAAAAACCTATAATGGAGGCTTGACCTAGAAGCATGAAACCTGTGCTCATAAAATAATTTTTCTTTTATAATAATTTTCTTTTTCTTTGAAAAATACATTACAACATGACTCAAATACAATTATGAAGGCTGAAACTAGTTGCATTCTTCAACACCCCCTCTTAACTAGGGAGGTATTAATAATATGGGCACAAGGGATGAAATCAAAATGATATGTTCTATGAAGAGTCACATCACATGCAATGCTACAGATTAGATACTTGACCAAGGTATCTAACTGGTTGGGACTAAGGTGTGTTCCAAGCTTTAGCCACTATAGGTATCATCAGGCTTCAACTCTAAAACGAACCCAGGGATTTAGGTATCGTATCCAAGGTCGTAGCTGCATAAGACCAACGATACCCTCCCTACTTCGAGATCTAGACATCATCTCACATGCCAACTAGATGTCCTCCCAAGCATCTTGTCACCCCAAGATACTTCATCTCTCCTTATATACTAAATCAGATATATCCACCAGTCCAAGCATGCTTGAAAATGTTCAACATTCTTATGGAGAGATCATGCACAATCAGAACCCTAATTAGTAATAAACTTTCAATATATATGTGTGTGTGTGTAGTACACACCTTTGGGGTCCTCAATCATTATAATGCTACTTAGATCATCATCATATTATCCAAACACATCTCATTGGAAGCTTTCTTCTTTAACTTCAACAACACCAAAGTCAACCTCAACACATCTTCCAAAGCATACAACTTTATCAATCCCGAACATCTATCAGTAATGTTTTAGCTATTCTCCAACTTCATTCTTTTCTCCGAGGTATTTTATAATAGTTATCACAATAAGCCCTCCCTCTTAACCAGGGAGACATACTCTTTCTCTTTTATCTAAGTTGCTTCTTATTAACAACTTCATTCTATCAACCACATAGCTCTTTCTTTCGTATCAGAGAAATTCCAAAGCTTCATTTTCTTCATCTAATATCAAGGTAATCTAAACTTCAATGTTACTAGGATTATCACAATACCCTCTTTTCATCATGTTCATCATTACAAATACATCATCAAAATGAGGTAAGCACCTTCAACGTCTTTGAAGACTATGTATTTGCGAAATCTTTAACAAGAAGTACCACCAAGTACAAACATATATGTATAGGAGCATGGAATCAATTTTATCAATATAGGGTTACCATATCATCATAATGGGAGCATTTATCAAAATAAGAAATCAAACTTTAGACATCCAAGGGTTGCATCTTTCATACCCTAGACTTTAACAACTTTTTCTAGGGTTTTGTCACAAACCCTAGGTTCCATCATCGAGACTTAAAGTCTTATATATTAGTAACTAAATCACGTTTGCGATCCAATTATAGCAAAATCATTTTACATCTAGGGTTTCATTATCAAGCCCTAGAAACTTGTAATAATTTTTACTTGGGTTTTGTCGTAAACCCTAGATAAAATACATAAACATTTCAATGTTTAGATATTCAACATGTTGAAATATGTAACTAAATTTGATCGTCATAATGACAAATGTAATCATGATTTTATGTATTTAATGAAAAGAGAAAAATAAATTTATTATTGTTATTCTTGTGGCATGGGTTTCATGCTCAAGGGAAATTTATTTTTAGGTCAAGAATCCATTGAGTGCTTCTAGGTTGTCATATAGTCAATTGAGTTATTGTCATGTATTGAAGACCCATTTGAGCATGTTACATATTGTAAAAAAAATCATTTGAGTCAAAACAGAGTCAAAAGACCCTCCAAGGCTTCGACATGGAACAAAGATCAAGTTGGCCTACATGAAGGGACAAGTCGGCCTAAAGAGAGATCATACCCCTCACAAGCCTATAAATAATAAGGAACTTGACCTCATTTGGAATAAGTTCGAAGTTTTGGGCCTCTCTCTCTCTCTCTTTTGTTAGGGTTTCTACAGTTACTAGGCAAGACGAAATTTTGAAGTTGCATCGAAGCTGTGAAGTTGCATCGAAGTTGTGAAGCTGCATTGAAGCTGTGAAGCTGCATCGAAGCTGTGAAGCTTCAAGGTCAAAGTTGTTGAAGCTGTATCAAGTTCAAAGCTGTTGAAGCTGCATCAAGATCGAAGTTGCATAAATTGTTGATGGGATCAAAGTTGTTGGAGTTGTTGGAAGGTTGAATTTTGTTGTTGGAATTCATTCAAAAAGGAAAAAGTTGACTTGGTCTTGGAGGGTCTTAGACAAGGGTCATAGGTGTTGGAATTCGTCAATTGAAGTTCTATAATAAGAGAAGAATTATGATGGGTTTTCCCCTTAGTTGGAGAGGTTTTGGCCTTGGCTAATTGTCTACATATTGTGTCCTATTGTCTCATTGTTCTTTATGATTTGGTAGTTGTTTGATGATATAGAACACTAATAATAATAAAGGAAAGAAGAAGTTAATCAAGAAAAGTAAAAATACATCACAAGAAATTATCAAAGTAAGAGAAATCGTCTAATCTAGCTACCCTAGATTTCTCAACATAGTTTTAGAGCTAAGGTGACTACATCAAGGAAGGGCAACATAAAGAAGGATACTCAAGGGTCGAAGTATGAAGAGATCGTCTTGGAAAAATCAAGAGCATCAACCATCAAGAAGAGAAAACAAAACACTAGCTCATCCAAAGAAGGGTCCCACACTTGAAGCATTCTTAGGAAACTCACACATTCTACAATCACTATCACAAGGAAGAACGAAGCACTTTTGGGTCTATTTTATGGGTTGTATTCTCCACATGTGTGAAGTACTAGGACATCCTTCTACAACAACAAGTATCGAATTGCAGCCACTATCAAGGGTCAAGTTTTGTGCCAAGAAAGGTCTCCTTTGTGTTGAAGGAAATGTAACTAGGCTAGGTCTTCATAAATGTAATTTTGATATTTATACTTATTTAAGAGAAGAAAAATTATTTTTGTTTTATTTGTTAATGAGTTTCTTGCTCATTGAAAATAGGTCAAGCACATTTTGAGGTGCTTCTAGAGAGTCAAATTCAAAATGTAATTATGATAAGACCCTTTGAGAGCATGTTACATCATGTATGACATCATACAAGGTCAAGGGAACACCTCTAAGCATGGTCAAATTTTCTCCTAGCATCAACATGGTTTCTAAGCAGCAAAACGATGGGTAAAAATTGAATTATAGTGCAAACTGTAAGTCGGCCTTAAGGACAGTCAAGTTGGCCTAAAGAGGAGGGACAAACCTCTACTTATAGAGGATGTCCACTCCTCATTCAACATGGAACTTCACTCTGAAATCCGCATACAAGAGGAGGGCTAAAAGGATGGAGACAAGGTAGAAAAAGGATAACGAGGACAACGAAGATAAGGAGACAAAACAACAAAGGTAAGGAGGTAATTTCTGAAGCAGGTACAAACACACATGAGAGGTCAAGGAAGGTTTGACTACGGCTAAAACAACAGAAAGGTACAGGTCATCATATCTCATTGCTTTTGGGTGTAAATTAGGCCTAGAACTCTCTCCAGAAAGGAAGGAAAGAAGAATCAACAAAGATAAGAGGATTTTCTTAAGGCTCTTGTCCACACGTGCAACAAGGAAACACTTACAGATTAGACAACATATGAAGGCATCATATTGAGAGACCTCATTTGGATGTAGAATAAGGTCTCCAAGAATAGTGAAGAAGGTCCTCCTTATAACGAAGTAGAGGAGCCCTAATGTTCTAGGGTTTCCTAACTTAGAAGACAAAGTGCCAGAAGAAGTGTCAGGAAATGTGTCGAGAGTGACATTGTAGAAAGAGGAAGTATTTGACTTATGCTTGGAGGATATCCTAGTCAAGGGTCTAGGGTTTGAAATTTGTTCAAATAAGAAGCTTCAATAAGAGAAAAATTACCAAAGTTTTTCCTCCAAAGAGTGGAGAGGGTTTGTCCCTGGCAGAGAGCCAAAATTTGTGTTCTTGTTATTTTGTTTTGGTAGCAGTTTGATGAAGCACACACATTGGCACTAATAAGAAGAAGAAGAAGAATAAGCTAACAGGAAAAGTAAAAAGACTTCACAAATTGTTATCATCCCAGAGAATCATCACATCACTACTTTGCCCTAGATTCTTATCAGAGCTAAGCTGACACATCAAGGAAAGGGAAACTCAAGAACACTCTTCAAGGAGAAGCGTCTACAAAGTTGAAGCATCAAGACTAGAAGTCTCAATCACTTCAAGAACACGAAGGGTCTACAATCCATCATTCATCAAGAAGGTCTACAAAGCTAGAAAAAGAGCCTTATATAAAGGCACCTACAAAGAAGATCATATTGAAGCAAGACCTACATCAAGTTACAAGTCTTCAAGCAAACCTCATCACCAAGCAAGTCCACTTGGAGAAGGAAACTTGAAGAACATCAAGATCCAGGGAAGACAAGCCATCAAGCTTTCAAGGAAGAAGCAAATCCATTACATCTCAAAATATATCAAGTAAGTACATGTCCCCTTCTAAATATATTTCAATGCCTTTTTGCAAGGAAAGCAATAAATTGGTAGGTACCAATAACTTTCTTGCGTGGATGAAGAAGATTGATCTACTATTCAAGGAGAATGAACTCCTAGAGCATGTCGAAGGGAATATCACTATCCTTGCTAAGGAACAAACTCAAGCCTTAGCTAAGTACAATAAGGATGAGACAAGAGCTCAAAGGATTATGATAGAATCAATCAAAGACTCTCTCATTCCCTATGTCTCCAAGTTTGAGACATCAAAAGAAATTTATGATAAGCTAGTAGAGCTATTCTCGATATCCACAACTAAAGAAGTAATACCTCTGAGGAATGAATTGTACAAGATGAAGATAACAAATGAAGGAATAGCTCCCTACTTCATGAAAATCTATGAAATGAGAGATCAACTTCAAGAGCTTGGGGAAGTCATGTCTAACAGATAGATGACAACTGTAGTACTCAATGCTCTGCTTGAGGAGTGGGGAAACTTCACATCTAGCATATATGCCAAGAAGGAAGCAACCAATCTCAGTGAAATGTGGTCTCTATGCGGAACAAAGGAAACCTAACTTAAGGCAAAAGAAGATGTGGGATCAAAGGAGCAAGCATTTGCTACCATGGCCAAAAGAAAGGGTAAATTTGGCAAGTTTGGTCCATGAAGAACAAACAACAAAGACATGTCCAAGATCCAATGTTTTGGATGCCGAGAATATGGACACTACAAAAGGAATTGTCCTAAGCTTAAGAAGGACAACAATAACAAAAGGAAGAGGGAAGAAGCTCACACAAATCAAGAGGTGAAAGAAGAAGGAAAGAAGCAAAAGAAGGAAGATCCTCCAGATCTCTACTATGACTAGGTCAAACTCTTTACTTCTAGACTTCTTTCAAAGTTTTGAGTAGAATAGGAGCATGTAGGAATAAATTAAGTTGCACGGCTAGAATCACCCTCTAGAATATAGCAACATAATATACATAGAGTTCTAGACACTCATGTAGACGTAGCATTTATGATAAGAACAAAAATTCATAAGTAGAAATATCTTCTAGAATATAGGAGTATGACAAATATAGCTCAAGATATTCGTGTAGAAGAAGCATACCTAGTATATGACCAAATATATGATGAAAGAAAATTGATCATAATAAGAATCTTAGAAGACCTACATCGTCAAAAGAAAGGAAACATGTGGAAGGCCAGGATCTTTAAGATCCTATGATGGAATCTTCAAAAAAAGGTTCATGAACCAAGGCAAATGTGTCATTGGGAACCCCATTAATGGGTTTCAAGAAAAGGATGATATGCAAGCAAGCTAAGATGAAGCAAGAAGGGCCACACAAAAGGATGATCAAAGGAGAATCAAGATGAGGTATGTATGTGATGAGCCTCATCATTGAGTAATTATATGGGCCTTAATTGGCCTTAATTCACCTCCTAGCTTTGTTAAACCAACCATTCTCACACCTTATTGCATATTTTTGATTATATTTTGTTTATGAAATGAGTTAGAGTTGGATATGTTGCTTTGTGGTCTAATGTGCATGAAATGCAGGAATAAAGGATAAAAGCAAGGAAAATGCGGGTATAAAGGATAAAAGCAAGGAACTATGGCAAATACCTTGGTAATACTAGAATGGGACAAAGGAGAGTAATTATAGGAGGTAAATCCTCCTCATTTACTACCCCTCCATTCGAATATTCCTCCACCAGCTCAGAGTGCAAACATCCATCACTTTGAAGACTAGAAGACAGTCGAGCAAGTGGAAAGGACAGAAACCAATTTTTCTTGAGTTGGAGGCCAAGCCTCCCTAATGGGAAGGAAGTCGTTAGAGACTTCAAATGTATAAATAGAGAGCCTTAGGACCTCAGTAGGATTCATACTTCTTGTCAAGCCAGGCAGTAACTCCATAAGGAAAAAATGATTCGACTGTTTTATTCCTTAAGGTAGGTCTTCATTATATACATGAGGGAGAGACTATTCAGTTCGTCTCCTGATGACTGTTCATATTTCCTATTTATCTATTTACATAAATTCACCCAATCACAAGGATTAGGTGTCAACATTCCCCCCCTTAATCTGAAGGGATGTTGGTGAGTCCAAGCATCA
>APFE031168412.1:0-28046 GCA_000404065.3 Pinus taeda | reverse complement strand
TCAGCTTTTGTAAGGCTTCAAAGGCAGTTGAATATGACGAAATATGGCGACTCACCTCTTCATTTACAGATGTTGCGATTAATGCATAAGCTTTGTTGTTCTTGTTTTCCCAAATGACGAGCTCTTTGTCTGAGGTAGGCTGTATTGGTTCATTGTCTCCGTCTCTGACACACACTCCTTTCCACAACTCATTGAAAATGAGGGTGTGTTTTATCATCTGGGACCATTTAGGATAGTTCTTCTTGCCAGTGAGAACTATTCCCACCATGGATATGATTGAATGCATACTGTAAAAAAAAAACGTATGCTGCAAAATTTTTACTGTTAATGAAAAAAATATACTTCTGATGTGACTGGACAACAAACTCAAATGTCAATTCACATTCATCTGCACTAAGTCCAAAAAAAGAAAATACCCTCAACAGCATAAAGCACTGCGTCCATTAAAAAGGATGAAGAATGTAGTCCAGACGTATTTGGACTCTCAATATTACAAGGTACAAACCCTCTTAGAAATATATTAAGTCATCCCTTTGTCCATATCCATGCGGTTATACTTAAAATACCATGTTAGAAATTATACAATAGGGAATGCCCAACGAATAAGGGTTTTATCCACTTTGTATGAAACAGAAAAAAGAATATCGCAGCCAAACAATAACCATCAACAACCGTAGCTCGAAATGACATGAATGAATCCCGAAGCCCGACACATAGCGTCGTGACAATACACACTCGAAATCGCTTTTAAATGGCGCTCAAATTCCGACACTGGACCCCTCCTGACGCGCAACCGAAAGCCTGTGAAATAAAATATAAAAAACCCCAATTCCCCACATATATTCATTGTGTATATCGCACGAAAGAAATTTCTGTCAGTCCACACCGAAAAAACTCGGGATGAATTTCCTGGCTTTAGCCATGTGGGCGCACACATATATGTGAAGAGGGCAGGCGAAAGCGTTGGTTAAAAGCAAAATAGTGGAGAGCCGAGAGGAGGGGGAGGAGAAAAACTGGAAGCCAATATTATCAGCAAAGAGAAATCCGAGACAAAATTAGAAGAACAAGATGCAGAGGTCGATGCAGCCTCCGGACTATAATCTCAAGGAAACCTTGCCCCATTTGGGCGACGGTCGTGTCCGGGGTGGAGGATGGATGACGAGCGAGCGCTCAACAAGCACCTACGATCTTGTGGAGCAAATGCAGTATCTGTATGTAAGGGTTGAGAAGGCCAAAGATTTGCCCGCCATGGACATGTCGGGGAGCTGTGACCCTTATGTCGAGGTCCGCCTCGGCAACTATAAGGGTACCACGAAGCACTTTGAGAAGAAATCAAACCCTGAATGGCACCAGGTCTATGCTTTCTCGAAGGATAGAATCCAGTCGTCCATGGTGGAAGTGGTGGTGAAGGACAACACTAAAATTATGAAACGTTTATGGACAGTCAGGATAGCTAGAGAGCGCACGCAGTATCAGGCAACAACGTTCAGGTGACAGTGTGGAGGAGGCTACCAACATTTATGAACATGCAACATTTTTGAATGGAGAGCAGAGGAGCAGAGGAGCAGAATAGGGAGTTACAAAGGGCATAAAAGCTAAAAAAAAAGGAGCTAGCTCTGATACCATGTCAGGCCAAGCAGTAACTCCATAAGGCAAAAATGATTCGACTGTTTTATTCCATCAGGTAGGTCTTCATTATATACATGAGGGAGAAACTGTTCAGTTCGTCTCTCAATGACTATTCATATTTCCTATTTATCTATTTACATAAATTCACCCAATCACAAGGATTAGGTGTCAACACTTCTATTGTAAAACTCTATTTTATTTCTGAGCTGCAAAGACTTGTCACAATTTGCTCTGTAATCCATGGTTTTTCTAATAAGAACGAGTTATGTTTAAGCCAACTCGGATTTAACTTCGAGGGCTGAAACTCTTGGGTTAGGGCTCGACCCAAGCAACCACAGCTTCTCTTTACTGTACATGTATGCTAGCATAGTTTCCTGGTTTTCATTGTTCATTTGCTTAAATAGCTTCCTGGTTATGTTTATTCGTTTAAATAACTTTCTGGTTTACTTGTTCATTTGTTTAAATAACTTTCTGGTTCTTTTCAGTTGCTTAAGTAGGATTCATGGTTTTTCTGGTTATTTGCTTCAGTAGCTGCATTTGCTATAGTTTACTTCCATTTATGCCTGCTTTCAGTTTACAAGTTAGCTAGGCGAAAAAGATCACTATTAGGCTATGCACAGGTGTCTCGACCTCATCTCCTCCCTCTGGGACCATGACTTGAGGAAGGAACCCTTCAACAGCCCCAAAAGCATAGGTTTTTGGTTCTCACATTAGCTATGGAGTTTGTTGTTTGACGCAGTTACTGGTTCACCATCACTGGTTTTCTTTGTCACTTTCATTTGAAACTGTCTTCAGCATGTTTCTCCTACATCGCTTCATCGTCGCTCGATCACCAACAAATCTTCACAATCACGGTCTGATTCACTATTTTATCCAACTGCTGCCTCGCGTGGATTCCACCACTTACTTTATGAACTTTAAGTCCACACCGTCGATTTGCCTCACCTGATCCGACCGCTATCGCGTCACCCGATCACATTAGGCACTTTAAACCCCCACCGTTGATTTGCCTTGCCTGATTCGATGGCTGTCGCTTCACTTGATCGCCAACTAGCTTGGCCGATCTCCATCGTTGATCAACCATGCCTGATCCAACGGTTATCGCGCAATATCGTGCGGATTAGTGCACGAATGTTATCTGCCCAAGAGCATGTTAGAAAAGTGGTTTTCTCGTGCTACGTGTCGTGCAGTAAGGCTAATCGCGCGAAATTTCCAAATACTACTTACAACCTGTAGGGCATGCAAGAAACTACTTACTGCCTTAGAAACCAGCGCCCTCATTTCCACACATTTCTTTTCCCCGCGATATGATCTCTGTCGTCCATCTCTTGACTTCACCCACGCGATAAGATCTTAGTCGTTCATCGCTCCTGTTAGCCTCGTCCGTCCAGTTCTTGACTTCACCCACGCGATTAGATCTCGGCCATTCATCTCCTATTAACCTCGTTTGTCCATCCACTCACCTAATCCCTCGCGACATGATCTCCGCCGTTCATCTGCTTTGTTCACTTGTTCGTCCATCCATTCACTTAAGCCTTCGCGATAAGATCTCCATCGTTCATCCTGCTAGTTAAGCTTGTTCGCCCATCTATCTACGTAACCTCCTGTGATCCAATCTTCGCCATTCATTTGCCTTTCAACCAACTGATCCAACTGTTCTTATGCATTGTTACTCCCTCACATCCTCCTTTCATTGATTTTGACCTCTGATTGCTTTCTCCGCTTGAAACCTGATTTAGCCTAAGTTTCTTTGTTACACCTTAGTCTAGTTTTGATGCTCTTTACTTCTGCAACTTAGATGATTAGCATTAGGTTAGTGTTAATTTAGCAATTCTGCTTAGCATAGCTGTTTAATTGGTTAGTTAGGTTATGGTGTAAGTTTAGCATTTCATGTTGTTTTATTCATTACTACAGTAGAGTAGCTCTCTCTTAGAATAGGTTTGCTCTCCTTCCATCAAAGAATTAAGCTTCTTCTAACCCTATAGAAGTTTGGCTTGGAACCCCTGGGGTCTCTTGCCAGACAAACAATGACAACAAGCAGGACCTTCACTTCTACTGGTGCATATAGCATTGTCACCGCCAAGTTTTTACAAACCCTGGGTTGATAAGTAAAGTTGGTAGCCGTCGGAGTTGCAACATTATTGTTGCAATACCTAGACTCATCACTTTTTGGCACCATTGTCGAGGAGGTGTCAGAGTAGAAGTGATTACTGCTCTTTTCTTCCATTTTCTAGTTTCCAACTTTCTTCCATTAGTTTATTTCTGCAAAAGTAATCTAGTTTCTTCCTTTATTTCAGTTGTCATTATCTGCTTTCCTTTTTATTCTCCAAGTAGAATTTCAATCATAAAAACAAAAACAAAAGATTCTCCAAATACCAACCCACCCTCCATTTGATCATGTGGTGCAGTAAGAGCCACATCACTATTCACTCTTGTAGGTAGAAGAAGAAAATGGCAAAGAATGTAGAAGAAATCGATGGAGATGATGACAATGAGGAAGATCCTCTTGGATTTCCCATTCAAGATACTGATGGTAGTGTGCACATGAAGAACATCCCTCCATCCTTTCTTCCAAAATTTCATGGTCTAAGGACAGAGGATCGGTAAACCTTTCTCTTTGAATTTAAAATTATTTGTAGATCTTATGGTTACCTATCAAAAACTCAAAACCTGAGATTGTTTCCAACAACTTTAAGGGATATAGCTCTTAGATGGTTCATGCGTTTAGGGACTAATTCAATAAGATCATGGAATGATATGCAAAAGATATTTCTAGACAAATATAAAGATCATGATCTTAAAGAAGAAAACTTTAGAATGAATCAAAGAGAAGATGAGAGTCTAGAGGATCTACTAGAGAGGTTCATGTACAATGTTAAGAGGGCAAAACTACATTGTTTAGGATCTAACACACTAAAAACCCTCTTATTTAGAACAATTAGGAATGAATGGATTGATCTCCTTAATAACATGAGTAAAGGTGGTGTATACCAATTATCATTTGAGGAAATATGTGAAACATGAAAACACATATCAAAAGGAAAAGCAAGAGTAGATAAATCAACATGAAGATTAGTTAGTCAAACTAAACTTGTATATTTGTTTGATGATTTTAACGCAGAATTTCTTAGCAATCTAACAAAACAAGTAGAAATGTTAAGAATGAAAGATGAAGGAAAAACAAATGCTGATATTTGTGTTGTAGAATCACAGGATGTTAGACATTGTCCATCATTACCAAGATTGAAGAAAGTTCACTAGGAGGACAATGGACCAAGTCCATTGCCAATGCAACAATGTTATGTAGCTCCAAGAGGACCATGGCAACTTATTCAGCCTGATATGATGCAAGAGCCTAATTCATAATTTTAGGCTTATGCACATCCACCTCCAAGTAGTTGGAACACACCTTTTCCTTGGCAACATTGGCCATCACGACCCCAAAACCAATCTTGGTAACAAGGTTGGCAAAGAACTTATGGGATCCATCCACAATATCCTCAATATCCTCAGTATCTTCCTCAATAATAAATATCCTCCATACCAAACTCCATGTTATCCTTACCATTCACCTCCACCACAACCACAACCCCATCCACATCCATCTCAAACATACACTCCCACTCAACCACCTATACCACCATTTCCAAACCCACACATTGAAGTAGCTCAACCCACTTACAATGCTGAGATACAACACTTCCAAACATCTCCTCTTGAGGTCAATGGTATTCACCATAGCTCAGGGAAAGTATTGCAAAAAAGAGATTCTCCTGATACCATTGAAGGGCAACATACAAAAGAAGAAGATTCAAAAGAGAAGATCAAAGAACCATGGGCTGCATTTGATGAAGAGCAGACAACAAAATCAGAGATTGAGAAAGCTCCCTCATAGTTACCATCAAATCCTCCATATGTTCAAAAGACATTCAGCAAAAAGAGGAAGATTTCAAGGTCATGAAAGAAGGAGACATCCAAGATGATCCAAATCAGCAAGCGGACCAGGGATATCATAACTACATTGAAATATGGTTCCAGACAGTCACTAAGTTGCAACATCACTCTCTTCCTCAAATATGCTTGATCCTTTCAAAGTCAAATCATTTGGGCTCTGAAATCCAAGTACATGTCAAAGCATACATTTTAAACCTCCACATCATCTTCTCTATCATCTTGATGTGCACCTGGCTCCATTGGAAGTGTTCTTACACTTGAAAGTTATTATGTTTTTCAAGTAGGGTAGGGTAGAAAAATAAAAATAAAAAAATAAGATCCCTGGGTGAAAACCTTCCTTGAGTCGCCCAGGGAAAATATCTAGAGTGAAAACTTCTCTGAGGCAACCTAAGTGTTTTTCAAAAAATAATAATAATAATAAAAGAAAAAAAAAGACATAATTGTTCTTTGTAGGTGGGTGAGAAAGACAATCAGGAAGCAAAGAGAAGATCCAAAGGGAACCCTACCTCACATATACTCATCTCCTACACTCCTTACCATGCATCCATCCATCAATTCTATTGTTTTTCACTTCATTGCTTCAATTCAGGTGAAGATTGTGTTTCCTAACATAATCACCTCATCAATTACCATCATCCCTGCATCCACACACACTCCTACTCCCTCTGTCCATTCATTACAGCATCCTCACAACACCATCCAACAACAAGATTAAGAAATTCTAAGGGAGACACCAAACATTGCCAAGTGGTAATCCAGGAGCTCCACAACAGCAGTAGCAACAACAGAGCTTCAGTCACAGACATCTCCAAAAGCCAAGAAACCATCAATAGACTGTAGAGGAGGAAGAAGAATGACCATCGACACGCCTCTGATCTTTGACAATTGTAGCATGGCATCAAGACCACATGTAAGTACCCTACTCACTCACTCATATGCATCATTTGATCAAAAGTTGTAAAGCTTGAGAGGTAGTTGGTTTATAAGTGAAAAGGTGGCAAAAAGGAAATTATTTAATAAGTCAAAAGGGAATGCAAGAGTCCATAGATACAGTGTTGTTATGGCAACCATTTGAGAATGATTGAAGAATTAAGATTTGGGGTAGAAACACCAGTTCACCAAAGACTTAGCATACCCTATTTCTTGATGCAATCACTCATAGACTCCAGCATCAAAGTAAATGAAGGAAATTCCCAACAGTTAGTTCATCATGGGTTGATCAGGATCCTTATTAAGGATGCCCTCCAAAGCCTCAGGATCCCCATAACATGGCCAGTGTTTAGAAACTTACCAGCAAAGGATGAAATCAAAACCCTCACCTATGATGTTAGTCCTTCTGTCAATGAGAAGGAGGCAAAACAAGAAGAAGAAGATACAAAGCTAAATGGAGATGAGATGGGTGAAGAAGAAACTAATACAAAGGAACATGCTGAAAGAAGACAAGAAGGATGATGCTGAAACAAGAGGAGGAAACAAAGGGAGAAACTGATGGAGATGCGAAAGAACAACAAAAGGAAGAAGATAAGAAAAACAGAGAGGACAGCTGCAAGAAAAGAAAGACCAACCAGCATATATGGCCAGCCTCTCCTTGGAGGCCATCCAATGTAGGATGCCAGCTAAATCCTATGCTCTTTACCTCAGAGAACAATGGCTGCAATTTCAGATTAAAACACTAGCACAAAGGGGCACCATGCCATTTCAGGACTGCAGACAGTTTATTGATCTTTGTGATCAAAGTGCACTAGAGGATAGGGCCAAAATGGCTGAGTTTTACTTGCACAATATGGCCCTCACATACATGAATATTTGGGATCATAATGCATAGCTAGAAGATTTACAATTAATGGTATTGGCATCATGGATGAACCATGAGAAGTCAAGGGTTGTAGAGATGAAAAGAATGTTGACCAGAGAGCAAAATGAACCTCTTTTTCATCAGAACTAAACAATCAAATCCCACGACCCTAATCAACACCCATAATCTAATGGAAAATGATCCTCAGCTGGCACCTAGATATATGGCTGCCCAAGAGCAAGCAATTTCACATCTTGAAAATATGTTTAGGCTGCTAAGAGATGATAATACACATGCCTGCTAAAGGAAATGGAACACACTACCACATAGCTTGAAGATCAGAGAATATCACTCCCCTCAAAGGTTGAGAGGGGCACCAACAGGACACCTATGTATAAGCAATCAATGCAAAGGTTGAAGGTCAATTGAATAGGCCTAAAACTCAGTCCACCACTACTCCTAGGGATGCTAGAAGGGAGAAAAGAAGAAGAGGAAAAGACGCAGTGGGAAGAAGTAGAAAGGAAAGCAGGGTTCTATCAACAAAAAGAAGAGACCACAATGGAAGCATGGGATGTCAGAGAGGCTACTAGAGCCATGAAGGACATGGACATTGACTAAGTTGCTAAGAGGATGAGCAACACTTTCAGTAGGGGGGTGAAGATGAGCCTCATCATTGAGTAATTATATGGGCCTTAATTGGCCTTAATTCACCTCCTAGCTTAGTCAAACCAACTATTCTCACAACTTATTGCATACTTTTGATTATATTTTGTTTATGAAATGAGTTAGAGTTGGATATGTTGCTTTGTGGTCTAATGTGCATGAAATGTAAGAATAAAGGATAAAAGCAAGGAAAATGCAGGTATAAAGGATAAAAGCAAAGAACTATGGCAAAGACCTTGGTAAAACTAGAATAAGACAAGGGAGAGTAATTATAGGAGGTAAATCCTCCTCATTTACTACCCCTCCATTCGAATATTCCTCCACCAGCTCAGAGTGCAAACATCCATCACTTTGAAGACTAGAAGATAGCCAAGCAAGTGAAAAGGACAGAAACTAGTTTTTCATGAGTTAGAGGCCAAGCCTCCCTAATAGGAAGGAAGTCGTTAGAGACTTCAAATGTATAAATAGAGAGGCTTAGGACCTCAGTAGGATTCAGACTTCTATTGTAAAACTCTGTTTATTTCTAAGCTGCAACGACTTGTGACAGTTTGGTCTATAATCCATGGTTTTTCTAATAAGAATGAGTTTTGTTTAAGCCATCTCGGAGTTAACTTCGACGGCTAAAGCTCTTGGGTTAAGGCTCGACCCAAGCATCCACAACTCCTCTTTACTATACATGTATGCTAGCATAGTTTCCTGGTTTTCATTGTTCATTTGCTTAAATAACTTCTTGGTTCTGTTTATTTGTTTAAATAGCTTTCTGGTTTACTTGTTCATTTGTTTAAATAGCTTTATGGTTTTGTTCAGTTGCTTAAGTAGGATTCATGGTTTTTCTGGTTATTTTCTTCAGTCGCTGCATTTGCTATAGTTTACTTCCATTTATGCCTTCTTTCAGTTTACAGGTTAGCTAGGCGAAAAAGATCACTATCAGGCTATGTGCAGGTGTCTCGGCCTCATCTCCTCCCTCTGGGACCATGACTTGAGGAAGGGACCCTTCAACAGCCCCAAAAGCACAAGTTTCTGGTTCTAACAGTTTGCTGTTTGACGCAGTTACTGGTTCACCATCACTAGTTTTCTCTATCATTTCCATTTGAAACCGCCTTCACCACGTTCCTCCTACATCGCTTCCTCGCTATCCGATCACCAACAAACGTTCACAATCACCGTCTGATTCACTATTTTCTCCAACTGCTGCCTCACGTGGAGTCCACCACTTAATTTATCAACTTTAAGTCCCCACCGTCGGTCTGCCTCGCCTGATCTGACGGCTATCACGTCACCTGATCACTTTAGGCGCTTTAAACCCCCACTGTCAATTTGCCTTGCCTGATTTGACGGCTGTCACTTCACCCGATCGCCAACTAGCTTGGTTGATCTCCACTGTTGATCAGCCTCGCCTGATCCAACGGCTATCGCGCAATCTCGCGCAGATTAGTGCATGAACACTATCCGCCTGAGAGCACACAAGGAAAGTGGTTTTCTCGTGCTACGTGTCGTGCATTAAGGCTAATCGCGTGAAATTTCCAAATGCTGCTTACAACCTAAAGGGCGTGCGAGAAACTACTTACCACCTTAGAAACCTGCTCCCTCATTTCCGCATGTTTCTTTTCCCCGCAATATGATCTCCACCGTCCATCTCTTGACTTCACCCACATGATAAGATCTTAGCCGTTCATCACTCCTATTAGCCTCGTCCGTCCATTTCTTGACTTCACCCGTGTGATTAGATCTCGACCATTCATCTCCTGTTAACCTCGTTCGTCCATCCACTCACCTAATCCCTCGCAACACGATCTCTGTCGTTCATCTGCTTTGTTCCCTTGTTCGTCCATCCATTCACTTGAGCCTTCGCCATAAGATCTCCACCGTTCATCCTGTTAGTTATCCATGTTCGCCCATCTATCTACGTAACCTCCTGCGATCCAATCTCCGCCGTTCATTTGCCTTTCATCAGACTGATCCAACAGTTCTTATGCATTCTTGCTCCCTCATGTCCTTTCACTGATTTTGACCTCCGATTGCTTTTTCTGCTTGAAACTTGATTTAGCATAAGTTTCTTTGTTACACCTTAGTCTAGTTTTGATGCTCTTTACTTTTGCAACTTAGATGATTAGCATTAGGTTAGTGTTAATTTAGCAATTCTGCTTAGCATAGTTGTTTAATTGTTAGTTAGGTTATGGTGTAAGTTTAACATTTCATGTTGTTTTCTTCATTACTGCAGTAGAGTAGCTCTCTCTTAGAATAGGTTTGCTCCCTTTCCATCAAAGAATTAAGCTTCTTCTGACCCTATAGAAGTTTGGCTTGGAACCCCTGGGGTCTCTTGCTAGTCAAACAATGACAACAGGCAGGACCTTCACTTCTACTGGTGCATATAGCACTGTCAACTCCAAGTTTGCATGAACCCCGGGTTGATAAGTAACGCTGGTAGCCCTGGGAATTGCAACATTATTGTTGCAATACTTAGGCTCATCAGTATGCATCAAAGTTTAAGTCATGTTATCGTTTGTATATTATTGAGTCATGGGTATAGTTCTATAACATGATCAACCATGAAAGAATCTCTTTCACCAAAAACATGCTCGAAGGCATGTACCACAATGCGATGAAGGTCAACAAAAGAATATGCTCACATAAGGAGCATAAGATTGTTGACTAAGAAGCAAGAAGAAATGTTGACAAGTCTAGAAAGCAAGCAATGAAGGAATGCTCTCATAAGAATCATTATATGGTTGACCTTTCTATCTGAGGGGAAGCAAATGAAGAAAGAGATCAAGCATGTGAAGAACACCATGATCACCAAGGATCATTATCTGACAAAATGCCTTGATAAGACATCTCCCGAAAGAAGGTAGGACAACTTTGATAAAAGAAGAAAGGACTCTTGACACCTTTGAAAGCCTTGGAGATACAAAAGGTGCAGATAATTGATTCTACTCTATAGATATGTCGTGATGAAGAAGCCATCCAACAAAAGAAAAAGCAATGTTGAAGCAATATCAAAATGAAGTCATAATAGGCTACTAGGTCAAAGCATGTAACCTAGCAAGTATTATGAAGCATCCATGAGGAGAGTATTCCGAAGCATGGACAATATGACAAAGGAGTAGCCAAGATGACAAACCTGATAGTCACTTTCCACGAAGCAATGACATGACAAACCAAGAAGGAAAGTGATCGATGGATGGTGTCCTACCAAGAAGTTCAATCAAAGACTTCATGACATCAAGAAAGGAAGAAGACCAAGGAGCTGAAGGACCCACGAAGAAGAAGCTACTGATGAAGGAAAGCGTCCCCAGTTAAGAGGGAGCTTTGACAGGTCCTTGATCAAGAGGGAGTTTTTGGATCACCCCCGATTACAAAGGAGTGACAATTGTGTTTTCCATTTCATGGGTCATGCACTAGACCAGGACTAACAACCATAAGTCTAGATGAAGGCCATGAATGGAAATGTAGACACTAGATAGACACAACATTCTTGTCTTCACTTGGGAAGAAAGAATGGGAGGATTAGTTAATCATTTGGCATCCGATACTCTTTGAGGATGTGTAGGGCATCCAAGACAAGAGTAGGCAAGAGGACTGATATTCTTTAAGGGTTGGAAACCCAATAGTCCTAGAAGGTCATACTCAAAGAAAACCCGGGTGGGTATGTACCTTGAGAGACAATGATGAAGGTGTCTATAAATCATTGGTCTCACCAGCATTGTAGCTCATGGTCTCGTAAAGAGATGGAGTTGTTAGTCAAGGCCTTGCATTATGGCAATGATGATGAATATGATGCTATAACAGACGGATTGTAAATTCGATTTCTCTTATGTGAATTCTTCAAGATTGAAAATTGCCAAACACCTTTTAATATTGTATGAATACCTCCATAGTTAAGAGGGAGTGTTGAAGGAAATGTAACTAGGCTAGGTCTTCATAAATGTAATTTTGATATTTGTACTTATTCAAGAAAAGAGAAATTATTTTTGTATTATTTGTCAATGAGTTTCTTGCTCATCAAAAATAGGTCAAGCACATTTTGAAGTGCTTCTAGAGAGTCAAAGTCAAAATGTAATTATGATAAGACCCTTTGAGGGTTGTATGACATCATACAAGGTCAAGGGAACACCTCCAAGCATGGTCAAATATTCTCTTAGCATCAATGTGGTCTCCAAGCAGCAAAACAATGGGTAAAAATTCAATTATAGTGAAAACTGTAAGTTGGCCTTAAAGACAATCAAGTCGGCCTAAAGAGGAGGGACAAACCTCTATTTATAGAGGTTGTCCACTCCTCATTCAACGTGGAACTTCACTCTGAAATCCACATACAAGAGGAGGGATAAAAGGACGAAGACAAGGTGGAAAAAGGATAACGAGGACAACGAAGATAAGGAGACAGAACAATAAAGGTAAGGAGGTTATTTTTGAAGCAGGTACATCCACACATGCAAGATCAAGGACGGTTTGACTGCAGCTATAACAACAGAAAGGTACATGTCATCATATCTTGTTGTTTTTGGGTATAAACTAGGCCTACAAGGCCTCTCTCTCCAACAAGGAAGAAAGGAAGAATCAACGAAGATAAGAGGATTGTCTTAAGGATCTTGTCCACACGTGCAACAAGGAAACACTTATAGATTAGACATCAGATGAAGGCATCATATTGAGAGGCCTCATTTGAATGTAGAACAAGGTCTACAAGGTCTCCAAGAACAACAAAGAAGGTCCTCCTTATAGCGAAGTAGAGGAGCCCTAATGTTCTAGGGTTTCCTAACCTAGAAGACAAAGTGTTGGAAGACAGTGCCAGAAGATGTGTCGGGAGTGGTAGGGTAGAAAGAGGAAGGATTTGACTAATGCTTGGAGGATATCGTAGTCAAGGGTCTAAGCTTTGGTACTTATTCAAATAAGAAGCTTCAATAAGAGAAAAATTACCAAGGTTTTTCCTCTCAAGAGGAGAGGGTTTGTCCCTGGCAGAGGGCCAAATTTTGTGTTCTTGTTATTTTGTTTTGGTCACAGTTTGATGAAGCACATACATATGCACTAATAATAATAAGAAGAAGAATAAGCTAATAAGAAAAGTAAAAAGACTTCACCAATTGTTATCGAATCACGGAGAATCATCACAACACTACTTTTCCCTAGATTCTCTAACACTTTGCAAGCCGAAATAACAAGAAAAAGAAGTCAAGTCAAGCTAAGTAGAAAGGAGGAAAATTTTTCCATCTTCTAGCCATTCTTATGAACTAGGGTTACATGCTCAAATTATGAAGAAAGGCCAAAAATTTGAGTTTGTGAAACAAGTTTGACTAGTGTTGACTTGAAGGAAGAAAAACAGGAAAAAAACGTTCTCATCATCAAGGAATCAATGTGATCTCCCTGTGAGCCAAGGATCACTTTTGAAGGAAGACATATTCACGAAGAAGATATCCTCTATTATCTACATCATCATCAAAATCAAGGCATCGTGTTGAAGATTTCATCATCTAGGAGTATCTTCACTTGACAAGTAAGTATGTTTATATCTATATTTATCTATCAAGGTGACTTCATTTTGCAAGGAAAGCAACAAATTGGTTGGGTCGTCAAAAAATTCTTGCATGGAAGAAGAAAATAGATTTGATCCTCCTAGAAAACGAATTCGTTGAGCATGTTAAGGGTTTAATTGTCTAACCACGAAAAGAAGAAGCTCAAGTTCTAGAAAATACATGAAAGGGAAAAATAGACATACAAGATGAATATATCAAAGAAGAAGAAAGAGCCTAATACATTATAAGGGTGTCTAAAATAAGGGATCAACTACAAGAGTTGGGAGAAATAATGTTTGAGAAGGAAATGAATACCACACTGCTCAATGCACTACCAAAGGAATGGGGAAACTTCACATCAAGCATCTATGGGAAGAAGAAAGCTACTCCATTCAATGAACTATGGTTATTATGCAAGATAGAAGGAACCACATAGAAGTAAAAGAATGATGTAGGATCAAATGAGCAAACTCAAGCATATGTTGCCATGGCAATGAGGAAAGAGAAGTTTGGAAAATTTGGTCCTCAGAGAAGGAAGTAGAATATGGTGAAGGTTCAATGTTATGGATGTCAAGAATATGGGCACTACAAGAGAGATTGTCCTAAGCTCATGAAGGACAACAACAAAAGAGAAAGGGAAGAAGCCCATATCACTAAAGAAGTGGAAGAAGTTGAAAATAAGAAATTCAAGAAGGATGAAGTAAAAGATCTCTACTATGATTGAAATAAGTCTTCTCCACCTAATTCTTTTCAGTGTTTTGTAAAAAATAGCTATCATGGTAGGAAGCATTAGAATCATGATAGGATGCATCATTTTAGGGAATGACATCATAATAGCATATGCTTAAAAGTAAGAGCTCATGACATCATTATGGGAAGCTTGAAAGATAGTTGAAGTCTATGGCAATCATTATTAGAAAGTAGTTCGTAATAACCTCACTAGAAGCATACACAATATTTAAGGATAGTAAGGATGCATGCTCTATCTCATAAGCATGATCAAGGGAAAATGATCTCTTTCATTAAAAGGATGTATGAAGGCTTAGTGCACATATTAAGTAGATGAAATAAACATAATATGTCCTCACATGGAATATGAGGTGATTGAAAAAAATGAGAGAGCTACGATTGGAAGTTCTTAGAAAGCAATGTGTGAATAAAGAAAGGAAGAAATCATGAAAAATGCAACTATGGAGAAGGAAATCAACATCCAATTACTAAAAGATTTGACTATGATATCTCCTTGGGAAAGATATGAAGATCATGATGAAATCTGGAAAAGGAGAGACCCTTGACACTGTATATCTTGGAGATGTGTCAAATATACGTGTGAGATGCTAATATTGCAAGCAAACAAATGTCATGATGAAGGACCATCACAAAAGGTAATTTTGATTTGATGTTCATTATTGGTTTTTGAATAACATCTGGATGGGTTAATGTAGGGCTACCGGAAAAAGAGTTGTGGATGTTGTCTACAACTAGCACTAATGTCATAGGATGGAAGATCCTAAAGGAAACATGATATAGAAGAGGTAGTTGTATGAAGGAAAGCCAGGTGTGGACTAGAAAATCACTTTCCAATAAAGGGAAGGATGACATGATCGACTTGAGGAAAGTGATGGATGGCCAACTCCCTACAAAGATGGAGGTTCCATAATATTAAAGATAAAATTCATGACATCGAATGGAGGAGTGCTACAAGCAGCTAAATGTCCCATGATCTCAACTAATGAATAAAAAGTTGCTGCTGGAAACAGGTCCCTAGTTAAGAGGGAGCCTAGAAACAAATTTCTAACTTGGTAGAAACTTGGAAGCATGTCCCTAGCTAAGAGGGAGCTTGGGCACATTCCTTCATTGGAATAGGTATATCCTCCCTAGTTAAGAGGGAGAGATATACACATCATTCTTGTCTTCAATTAGGAAGAAAAGAATGGAGGATTGGGTAAGCATTTGGAATCCAATACTCTTTAAGGATGTGGTAGGGCATCCAAGATAAAAGGATTTGTGAAGGATTGATATTCTTTGAGGATTGGGAATCCAAGATAAGAATATTCCTAGAAGGACATATCCTGTGAACACTCGGTTGGGGTATGCTCCTTGAGAGGCAATGATGACGATGTCTATAAGTCATTAGTATTACCAGCATTATGCTTTGATCTTGTGGAGAGATAGAGATGCTAGTCAAGACCTAGCTATGTGACAATGTTGGATGATATGACGCTAAATAAATGGGTTACCAATCCAACTCTTCTTATGAGAATTATTCAGATTGAGAATGTTCAAGTACCTTATGAATACCTCCCTAGTTAAGAGAGGGTGTTGAAATATGTAACTAGCTTCGATCTTCATAATGACATGTAATCATGATTTTATGTATTTAATGAAAAAAGAAAAGTAAATTTATTATTGTTATTCTTGAGGCATGGGTTTCATGCTCAAGGGAAATTTATTTTCAAGTCAAGCACCCATTGAGTGCTTCTAGGTTTTTCATAAAGTCAATTGAGTCATTGTCATGTATTGATGACCCATTTGGGCATGTTACATATTGTAAAGAGAATTTATTCGAGTCAAAATAGAGTCAAAAGACCCTCTAAGACCTCGTCATGGCACAAAGATCAAGTCGGCCTACATGAAGGGACAAGTCAGCCTAAAGAGAGCAATTCGTACCCCTCACAAGTCTATAAATAAGAAGGAACTTGACCTCATTTGGACACTCACTCAAGCATGTTCGATCTCCTCAAGATAAAAGATGGAAAAGGACGAAGAAGGAGAAGAATAACAAGTTTGAAGTTTTGGGCCCCTCTCTCTCTTGTTAGGGTTTCTACAGTTACTAAGCAAGATGAAATTCTAAACCTGCATTGAAGTTATGAAGCTCCATTGAAGCTGTGAAGTTGCATTGAAGTTATGAAACTCCATTAAAGTTGTGAAGCTGCAATGAAGCTATGAAGCTGCATTGAAGTTGTGAAGCTGCATTGAAGTTATGAAGCTGCATCAAATTTGTGAAGCTACAAGGTCGAAGCTGCTGAAGCTCCATCAAGGTTGAAGTTGCAGAAATTGTTGATGGGTTCAAAGTTGTTGGAGAAGCTACTGGAAGGTCGAAGTACGTTGCTGGAAACCATTCAAAGAAAAAGTTGGCTTGGTCTCGGAGGGTCTTGGTCAAGGGTCATAGATCTTGGAATTTGCCAATTGAAGTTCTATAAGAAGAGAAGAATTCTTATGGGTTTTCCTCTCAGTTGGAGAGGTTTTGGCTCTGGCTAATTGCCTACATCTTGTGTCCTATTGTCTCATTGTTCTTTATGATTTGGTAGTTGTTTGATGATAGAGAACACTAATAATAACAAAGGAAAGAAGAAGTTAATCAAGTAAAGTAAAAATACATCACAAGCAGTTATCAAAGTAAGAGAAATCATCTAATCTAGTTGTCCTATATTTCTCAACACAATAGCTTGGCCAATTTAGGGTTTCAAGCATAGTAAGCACATACACCTAGGTATTCATTTTTAGAATCTTACATTAACTATTAACTGTATTTCAACAAACCCTAAATATCTAGGGTTCCTCAAGAAAGAAGGATTTAACCATATATTTTAGACTTTTATTAAAAAACCCTAAAAGGCTAGGGTTTTACCATAGCATTACCAAAACCCTAATCATTAAAAGAGTAGGATTTTATCAAGTGATCATTTATCAACAAACCTTAAGTAGACTAGGATTTAATCTATATTGTCAACATATCCTAATAAGCATCAAAGAGATAGGGTTTTTATAGTGAACCTTAAAGGTTAGGGTTTTACCAAAGTAAACAAAAGACAGAATGTGTGACAAGGATTGATTTAACCTAGAGTTTAATTGCCCTAACAAGAATATTTATGATTCAAAACCCTAGACATGAAATAATTAGTAATATAAAACAAATTTCAAAATCATTGTACCTTTTAATATGAAGAAGACCTACTACAAATCTTTATACATGCCTTGAGATTCTTCCTTTACAAACCTTGTAGGATTTTAATTGAAGGGCTCTCTCTTAGCTTCTGCATGGTTCATTGCCATACGAGTCCACCAAGGATTCAACTTGATATACCAAGTCTCCATTCTTAAGATCAACAAGTCTATCTGCAATATTGACAAGTACAACCAAAATATACATGTAAAATAGTGTGATGATTATTTGGGGTTTTTCATTATCCTTTTGAAGAATGGATTCCAAGGGACCTTAAATACAAACCCTTACTAGGTCCAAAGAGCAAGAAAACTAAACATAATTCAATTCTTGTTTTGCAAGGGATTGTCATATACCTTGTACTGCTTACAGGCCTTAGGCATTATGAGATAGAGAACAAACAACAAAGATTTTCATTTATATGCTATCAAGGTTTTACAATCCCACATATTAATAACCTTTGACACCATGAGAACTTGTCATTCTAAGTAAACAATTCATGCTAGATCCATAAATAAACATGATATACATACCTCAAGATTACATACCTCTGTTCCCTGATGAATTTATTGCTCTTCTTGCAATTTGAAGACATATTGTTATATTTGAGATATAAATAACAAAAACAATACTTACTTGACGACCTCAACCTGCTCTGCTTTCTCTTGACTACCACTGTAGCTTTTCGTTTGTAACTAGGTTCATTTCAACAAGCATCAATGACTAGTATATGAGGTTGATTCTCCAAATTGAGCTACTGATCATATACTTCTTGAATAACCCTTTCTATTTTATTGATGTGCTCAAAATGACTCAATGTGAGATGCAAGAGATCTGTGCATATACTTTCTTCAAAATGACATGAGGTTGTTATAGGTTTCAACAACACCTGTTGTAAATTTTTGTTTATCAAACACTGAGAACTTTAAAGTTGACTTCCTATTCCTTTGATCAAGATCAGATTATATGTATACAAGTACTACAAGAGTATGTCCTTTTTACTTCCAAAAAGAAACAACTCCGTGTTTCCTAAACGAAAAATTAGAAAATAAAAATACAGGAATGATAGAAGCAAATTCTCATGATGAAACAACCCCGTGTTCCCTACAAAATTTTGGAAAATAAAAATAAATTAAACGTCAAAACTGAATCACCACGGTCTTGGCTATGCAATCCATTTCCATCAACCAGGAAAGCTATAACTGGTTCCAACAATTTCTGAATTTGATAAAGCTATTCAAACTGTCCCCATGTTCCTGCACCCCATTGATATCCATTATTATGTACAGTAGCTAACTGTGGAAGCAGTATTCTTTTAGATTGAACCAGAAACCTGAAACTGCTAATGATCAATCACTTATTGCTCTTCACCAGATTCAACAAAATCCTCAATTAAAACACTCAAAGAGATTCCCTCCAGAAGCGCACAGATCGATCCGCTCCACATGTGACAAAAGCTGCTTCAGTTGGGGAATGCTCTAACCAACGTGGTACACCACTATGATTAGAAGGCCAGCGAGCAACTATGTCACCCGTGAGAGTATCCCAGATAACCACCTACATCCACTCATAGATTTCATCATTTTGATAAATATCTGAGCCCTGTAGAGTGTAGACAGAAGCCTAACATGTTTACTTAAACATATCAATAAGTAAAAGATATTAAGAAGAGAAAGACCTCCTTGCTTGGTTCATCAATGGACAAGACAAACTCCTCTGTTTGGTTGAAGACTGCCTGCAGCAATTGTCACAACGATACATCTTCAGCATCAGTCAAATACATGCATAAAAAAGATTAATCATATGTCAACAGAAAAACAAAATAATGTGATTTATGAAGATCAATGGCTTGCACATTAGAAAGAAAAATTTGCAATAGTCACGATTTACGGTAGATAATATGGGCAAAGCAAGTGCAAAACGTCCAACAAATGTACAAATCATAACTCTTGAGACAACCTCTATTTTATGAACAATGCATCGAACATATATACATGGGGGAATGTATGGCCATCAGACTGTCAATCAATTGGGCAAAATCACATAATTGACTAAATGTAGTGAACATAGGTTATTCCACGAATAAGATGGAAAAAGGAAATGCAAAATGGAACCATTTTTTCTAGGTTTCCATACATCAAATGCACATAAATTCATCTGTGACCTCAGAAAAATAAATGAATATAAATAAGATACACACTCTTCAGTTAGAATAATTAGAAGTCATGAGAAGTCAAACAATGACAAACTCATCCTCTTGGGCACTGTTACCCACCACTTGTTGGTAATATCTATAAGGGGAATTTTTTCTCCTACATGGTCTTCAGCCAACAGCCAGTGGCTCCTTGCAGGCCCCGGATAGCTCGATGCGCTGCCATCTCTGCCACCTAAGCCAGCCATTATGATTCCTTGCACATTTGTTATGATCGTAAGTTTGAAGGTTGGCCTTCCAACTCTGAAGGTATGGCTTTTCATTATGTATTTGGGTAGTTTTGCTTACGTATCATGGGCATTTTTGGACATGGATTAGTGGGGGCATTCGGCGGAAGGAATGAGTTTGGTTTGTACTCTTGTCCCCTTTGTCCAATTTGGTGGTTAAACTTGTATCTTAGTCCTGTGGGAACTCCTTTATTGGCTACTAGCTTTAGGAGTGCCACTACATGGGAAATCCCGATTTTGGTTGCGTAGTCCCGCTTCCCGACACTACATACATCACTCCCCTCCGCTCATTATAACCCCTTTTCATATTTCCCATCCAGATCCACATTTGTCCATTGGGTTGACAAGGATTTAGCCTCCTTGCCCTTGTCCACACTTTGAGTTGGGCTTGGAACGACGCCCTGGAGGTTGATGTAGCTAAAAACAAAATATAAAACATAATTTGGCCATTCTTGTTAAAATTGACAACTAGGGCCAAACTCCATGTGGGTCATCTTATTAATGGCAGCGGATATTTTTCTTGGATCCCTCTCATCGAGAGGTGTAGGATTGATCTAAAGGTCATCCGATTCTGATAAGTATTCATGGAGATATGAATTTATTAGTGTTATGGGACAATTCGTCAAGGTCGGCCAACAACCAAATAAACCCCACTTGGGCTCAACGTTTTAGTATAAATAAAGGTGGCCTTCAAGTCATTTCAACACACACTTGGGATCTCTTTCTCTCTACTTGTCTTTGGGTTTTAGTAGGAGGAGAGATCCTAAGGAATAACGCTACCCTAATCTCGAGGGAGTGCCCCAGGCTCTACGCTGCCCTAATGAAGAAGCCCTAGACGTAGGAGGAAAGGGAGATCTAGCATGGTGAAGGAAGCCCTAACGCGGCCCTATGGAGAAGCCCTAAACGCTGCCCTATGAAGAATCAGTGATATGCAGCGATGGAAATGAAGGAAGAAACCCTAGCCACAGGTCTAAGGAGAAGAGATGCCCTAAACCTAGTTGCTATGCTGCCTAATGGAGATGGCACCTAAATGCTGTCCAAGAAGAAGTGCTCTACACATGGAATGCCCTTGCTGTCATGAAAGGAAAATCCCTTATCCTATACGCAGTCATGAAAGGAATACCATTGTTGTCATGGAAGGAATGCTCTCAAACGTAAACGCTGAGATAAAGAAGCCACATCTTCGGCTATCCTTAACGCTGTTCTAATAGGGATGCTCTATCTGCTGTTTGGATTGAATCATAGTCATGAATGATAGATCCAAGTCTTATGATGAATGTTGTAACATTATAGACAACATAGTATATGACAACAAGATGTATGGTGTAGCAATGGTGCAGCAGTATAGACAGCAAGATGTATGGTGCATATGTATGGACAGCAAGATGTATGGTGCAACAATGGTGCAGCAGTATGACAGCAAGATGTATGGTGCAGCAGTATGGACAACAAGATGTATGGTGCAGCAATGGGACAGCAATGCTACATGGTGCTGCAATTATACAGCAATGGGACAGCAAAGGCAACTTGGTGCAGTATGGTGCAACATATGGTACAACAATGGAATAGCAATGGTCAATGGCATATAGTGCACAATGGGACAACAATGGTACAATGGTACAACATGGGACAACTAGTATTTAGTGCAGCAAATTCATGGTGTTGTTATGGTATGGAAAAGCACAATGGGACAGCCATGACATTGTGCAACAGTGGCACAATGGGACAATCATGACATAGTGCAGCAGTGGCACAACAAGACAGCCATGACATTGTGCAGCAGTGGCACAATGGGACAACAAGCATGTGCAGCATGGTACAGCACAATGAGGTGCAGCATGGTGCAGCACGATGAGGTGCAGCATGATGACGAGATGCGGCACAATGATAGGTGAAAGAGTCACCTTGGAGAATCAGTTGAAGTAGCATGTCTTCTAATCTCATGTATCATCTTGTTAGAGATGATCTATGCTCTTATCTAGATAAGTCAAAGTGTTAACCTCTATTGTAAATGTACTATCTCCCTCTCTGTGCTGAACTATTGAAGAACATATAAGAAGAATTGATCAAGGGTTTCCCCAAATTGGGGTTTGTTCCTGGCTAGCACCATATCTTGTGTCCTCTTGTCTTGGCTTGTTTTCTATGATTTATGTTTATGTCCTATCTGCAGTTTACTTTAATACTGATGTGATTGCTGATCTGAAAAAGATATTGAGCTAACTATGAAAATTGAAATAAATTGCTCTAAGCATAGAACATACCTAAACTTAACAATTCTCAACAAGAAATGTACCATAAAATGCAAAAGATGGCTAGTGGGCAAAAGCCAAGCACGAGCTCTACCCCCCTATATTGCCCCCTTGCATCATTTAGGAACCCATGATTGTCCCAACCCCAGGTGGGTGATGAATTGCCCAACCTTAAAGGGGTATTCACTACTATATCATCAACACCATGCTCTCATCTCCTACAACCTCGAGCAATTTTAAAAGAAAAATCAATAAAAGGCAAAAGGCATGAATAATGGTGGAAAAACAAAGGTCAAGGTAAGTCATGTACCACGATTGCTCCCTCCTACATCTACACACCCATGTGTGGGCTTCCCTTATCATAGCTACCCTTGTAGTGTGGCATGTGGCTTGGAGCCTTCCTTTGATGCCCCACTTTGTTCCATCATTTATTCACATGACACCTGCCTCTTGATGGATGTACTATGGACTCGTAACTCCGTTAAAGGTTGAAACCACCTAATAGGGTTCTTGGTTAACCTTTTTTTTGAACTTGGAGACACTTGTACACTCTGAAGCCCATTATGGAAAGGCATGCCACTATGAAGTGTCCACTTAGTTCCATGATTTGTAGGCTCATTTACTCAATTGCACTAATGATTTGTTGTACTAGAACGTGAGGAGACACATTGGATCTTATACAGGATTGCAGGCAGGTCTTCATCTGGGGTTTGGTCTCCCTATACGGGATCCAAGCCCTTTGTTGGGTCCTTTGTTTTGGGGGACACAATTTTGACAAGTTTTGACCAAATCTAACTGATGAGTAGTTGCAGTTGAAGTAGTCAACGAAAGAAATGAAATCCACCAAGATCCATCAGTTGCTAAAGGTTGGCCAACGGAAAACATGGAGACATGCAGTCGCAATTGAGCCGCAACGACAGTGAACAAGAGAGGGAGCAATCGTAGCCAAGACACAAAAGCAACCAAGGAGGATAGGACGTGGCATCCAAGGAGGAAACTACCGGTTCAAGGAAGCAGAGTGCATAAAAGCTAAAGGGAAAGGCAACTAGAGGAGAGAGAGAAAAGGGCTTGTATACCAGCGCTATCGCCGAGTCTATTGGACTTAACTTTATTCTATGCTTACCTAATTCTGAGTTAGTCTATATGTTGATTTCCTGTCCCTATCTGAAAGGCCTTGGAGCCAAAATGTAATGATGTTCGAAGTGAAAAGAGTTGCAGGATTGCTTATAGAGTCGAATGTGTTGGTTTTATGGGCCTCTTTAAAAAAATTATTATGAATGAATGTGTATATGTTATGTCTCTTTGGATGCTTTGTTGGCTGCTCTTTGCGATGGTTATATATTAGATGCCATGATTTCTAGGGTAGATCGAAGTGTCAATCTTTGCGCGACTTCCCTTGATGCCTCGTTCTAATCCCTATCTAAGTAAGGTTGCGACACACCTTGGGTGAGATGCCTTATTCCTTTGAAGTAAGGTGAAAATGTCAAGGTTACGCTAGACTACATTAGATCCTTTGTTGGCCCCTGTGTCTGAACCAAGTGTCTCTACCATTTCATAATTTTCCGCCAACAAGTAGTTTTGTTGGAAGGACCTGAAAATTTTAAAAGGGATCTAGAACATGGTGTTGAGGATCTTTAAGAAGGATCTTCAAGATTGGTGGCATGAGCAAGTAGGGCGATCAAGTGCAGCTTTGTCACAAAAGTGTGAAGCGAGTGAAGGAAGAAATTTTCTATGCGAAGCCTGCGAGCGATCGGTACGAGATATTTTGGTGTAAGTTCCCAGAAGACCTTTACAATTGGTTGCAAAGGTTGCAGACAAAAGAAAACACTGGCAGCCAGAGTAGATCTCCTTGTACCTAGACTCAAGCTAACCTAGTTGAGTTACACTGGCTCAATACAGACCTAACTTAGGCCGTCGACTTCTGGGTACAAGCTACATTAGAAGGGTACATTATCGAGGTTGCTGCAGAAGGCCATCTGTCCTTTTCCAACGCTGAGGCCGTGTTCAAGTCAAGGTTGCGAGGAAGACTATTGAAGGAGATCCCGTTGTGGGTTAAAGTTTTAATACTGGAAAAGAACCTACTGGTGATTCAAGGCCAATCCAAGGCCGCTTAAAGTCCCGATATTGGGGGAGGGGTATAAGGGGAGGAATGCTACTTAGTTGCGAACAATGAAACTGTTGGAGAGATAGACGCAGCTGACTTCCGAAAGGCTAGAGATTTGAGGGCACAAAGGAGGGTACAAATAGCCGAAGAATAGCGGGAGAAGGCTTTGCAGGAGATCCATAGACAGCAAAGGGAGATACACCAAGTAGGAGCGGTGTTGAGTTAGCTTGGAGGCACGAGGAGTAAGCATGTTGAAGTTGTGGAATGATGGGTTTAGAGGTAAGGTGAAGTCTGGCTTAGCAGGAGAGGTCAGAATTGCTACAGTGACGCAAGTTGAAGGAAGTAGTAGAGATGGAGACGCCAGATAGATCAAGACCTACTGGCCAAAGGGAGGGCCCGGATGGTGACATGCACTGCGCTATGAGGAGGTTGTTTTCTGAAGATGATGCATCTCCTGAGAATGGTAACTCATTGCCCAACAATTCAAGTAGAACTTCCCCCGACCTTCCCCTGATACTTTATCAAAACCCTATTCTTTTTTTACCTAAGCTAGTTAAATTTATAAAGGTCCACAAAGTACATAATACCTACAAGGTTGGTATCTCTAGTGGTAGAAATAGTAGTTGTAATTCAAGTCTACAAGGATCATCGCAACTCAGTTCCCAAGGGTTCATACTTGTCTTTCCAGTTCAACGTGTATGGCTAGTAACATGCTGGGATCTTTTACCCGATATCCCGAGTTCTCTGGGGAATGGGAACGAGGATGTCGAACAACATTGGTACTTGTGTGAGGCTATCCAGAGGGCTCACTATGTTAGGATATTCTGACACATAGGAAATAGTTAAGTTCAACTTGGTCTAGTATAGAGTTAGGTATAGAGTTAGGTAAAGTGTGTTTCTTTACCGTTGTACATTTTGTAACTTACAATCCGACGGTCACGATATGTAGTGATCCGACGGTTCATTCTCTCCTCGGTATTACCGACACTTGATCCGTGGCTTGACACCCGATTGGTCCATGAATTCTATTTAAAGCGCATGGAGGGTCATTTGTAGGTTAACCGTGCATGAGAGAAGCTTATGTAAATTTTCACTTTTATTAATAAATTGCCTGTAGTAGCCACGTTGGCGCAGGCCATGGACTGTTTCCCTCTCTGAGGGTTTTAACCAAAAATACTGGTGTATTGATCTGTGATCTGTTTGTGAGCGTTGTCCTTTTGGTGTTCTGTCTGAGGAACTTACCCTGTAAATTCCTACATGGTATCAGAGCTATTTGAGGGCCGCGTCCGTTGGTGATCAAAATCTGAAGCCGGTAGAACTGCATGCGGCTGTCGTTTCCTAGATCTACTGTTTCTGACTGTTTTCGGGCCGAGAGGACTGCTCTGTTGTGTTCGGAGCATCTGTTCCAGCGAGGAACCCCTTTCGTTTCACGCGAAAAGGTTTCCGGTAGCCCTATCTGCGTCATTTTTAAGATCTGGAGGTATACAGTCTTTATTTGCAGTTTACTGTTATTTTCTCTCTGCTTATTTTGGTTTCGGTTTATTTAGTTTTTTTTAAACCAGATCTATACCCCTTCATTTCTGCGTATGCTCTTTGCCCTGCGACTCTGTGCGATCTGGGCAAATCAGAAACAGAAAGGAAGGATTTTTTTTTCATGCGTATGCTCTTTTCCCTGCACCTTAGTGTGATCTCGGAAAATCAGAAACATTGAGAAAAATATTTAGTTTTCGGCTAAAGCTAATTTTGCTTGGGTAAAGCTAACTTCGAGCCATAAGGTTCGTTTTTCTTTGCATGTTCGTGTTGGGTTTTGTGTTTTTGTTTTGTAGGGAAAAAAGAGGTTTCTCAAGGCAAGCACGCAACCAAAGGCCCCCCCCCCTCTCTCTCTCTCTCTTTTTTTGTATAGATCAATTGGTTCAAAGCTATTTTAAGAGAGTAGAGGTCTTGGGTTCAAATATCCATTTTGTGGGGGCGTTGTTTTTCATTCCCGCACATTCGCGCACTTTGCCGGCAACTTCAACAAATTGTTTTCAAAAAGCCATAACTTCTTCATCCGGAAGCCTTTTTCAGAGCCGTCTTTTTTAAAACAGCCTAATTTTTCGAGATCTATCCATTGGAACACTTACTTTCAGCATCTTCAGCTTCAGTTTTTTTTAAAATGGAAAGTCCATGCCAAGTCATTCTTGACAGCACTAACTACTTCCAATGGGTATCCTACATGGAAGATTTACTTAGAAGTAAAGGTCTCTACAGAATAGCCACGGGCCAAGAGAAGAAACCAAAAGATGAAGACAAGGTTGCAAAATGGGAAAATAGACAAGATCAAGCACGTGGTTTGATAGGGATGTCTATTTCTCCTGATCTTAGATTCCATATTGCAGAACTTGATACTCCTCATGAAGCATTGGAACAAATCACTAAAGTTTTTGGGATTAAAAATGAAATTAGAGCCCATCAACTTGAAAATGAGTTGCTTACATTGGATCCTAATAATTTTTCTTGCATTGAAGATTTCTTGTGCAAATTCAAGACCCTTAGTATCTCTTGGAAGGTGTTAAGGTTAAGAAAACATATAGTAACCTTATTTATTCCATCCTTACTAAGTTGGGACCAGCCTACTCTGTATTTGTTTCCACCTTCCATTCTACAAGGGAAGCTTTCATTTGTCAAGGAAAAGACAACAAGGCCCCTTCCTTTGACTCTTTTTGTGATTCTTTAATAAGAGAACAAGAAAAACTCTTACACCTTGGTCTTCTTAATCTTGGAAACTCTTCCAAGAAAGCGTTAGCCGCCCAGCAGCAACCAAATTTAAAGAATCCTAAGAAATCATATCCTAAAAAGAATGGTCCTAAACCAAACAAGGGTCCTAAGCAAACTCAGTCTCAAAATGAAAGATCATTTCAGCAAAATGATAAGACCAATAAAAACAAATTGAAGAAGACTGATAGACATTGTAACTTTTGTAATCGAGATGGCCACTTAGAATCTAAATGCTTTAAGAAGATGGAAGCCTTGGAAGCCGCAATGAAGAACCATAACATCCATGTGGAGCATTCTTCTACTTCAACTTCAACTTCATCTTCAGGAATGGCACTTTCTGCATGTCGTTGTCAATCATCTCAGTCTGGTTATGCATTCAATGTATCTTCTTCTTCTCAGTCTCATGAGTGGCTCATTGATTCTGGAGCCTCTTATCACATGGCCAAAAACAAAGCCATGTTTTCTTCTTTACATGATTGTAACACCAAAAATATATATGTTGGTGATGATAGATCTCTTAATGTTGTAGGGACTGGAACTGTTCATCTAGACAATGGTCAGTTTAATGATGTATTATGTGTTCCAACCTTATCCAGCAACCTCCTATCTGTATATCAGATAACTCATTCAGGTGAAGGTAAAATTGTTGAATTTTCACCTCATGATGTTGTAATCAAGGATCTAAGAGATCCTAAACAGATTCTAGCTACTGGTATTGCTGATGATTCTGCAAGGTTGTATAAGTTTCACAACTTTGGGTCATCAAATCTTCCCTCAGTATTTGTTGCTCATAATGATGAAGTGAGCAAACTTTGGCATGAGCGATTTAGTCACTTAAACTATCGCTCCCTTCAGCATCTATGTAAAGAAAATATGGTAGCATCTATGTAAAGAAAATATGGTGACAAGTCTTCCTATGGTATCTTGCAGAGATGGTGTTTGTTCCGGATGTGTACTCGGAAAACATCATCGGGACAGTTTTGAAAAACGTGCCTCTTGG
>APFE031168404.1:0-15777 GCA_000404065.3 Pinus taeda | reverse complement strand
AGTCCTTGGAATTGCTATGGATTCTATGTAAACAAGAGAGCTGAACAAATTAGAGGTATCCCTAGACTTGTGATAAATTACAAGCCTCTAAACTCAGTTTTGGCCGATGATACTTATCCCATTCCACACAAAGGAGATTTGATCAGGAGAATTGCAGGGGCCAAAGTGTTTTCAAAATTTGATTTAAAGGCAGGATTTTGGCAAGTTGCCATTAATGAGGAAGATAAATTCAAAACTGCTTTTAGTATTCCTGCAGGACATTATGAATGGAATGTCATGCCATTTGGTCATAAAAATTCTCCTTCAAAGTTCCAAAAGGTCATGGACGATATTTTTAAACCATATTTTGACTGGCTACTTGTATATATTGATGATGTTTTAATTTTTTCCAAAAATATTGATAATCACTTCAAACATGTGAATATTTTCATGAAGTTGGTCCAGAAAAATGGGCTTGTGCTTAGCAAAAAGAAAATAGAAGTATTTCAGACTTCTATAAAGTTCTTGGGCCACCAGATTTCTAATGGACAAATCTCTCTGTAACAACATGCCATCGACTTTGCAGACAAATTTCCAGATGTCTTAATGGACAAGACACAACTGCAAAGGTTTCTTGGTTGCCTGAATTATGTAAGAAACTTTTATCAGGACTGTGCCAGTGACAGGGAAATGCTTAATAAAACGCTTGCAAAAACCCCCCCCAGTGGTCAGATGCCCATACCAGAGTAGTGCAGGAAATCAAAGCAAAGGTAAAGTCTTTACCCATACTATATATAGCAGATGATGAGGCATTTAAGATAGTTGAATCTGACGCCAGTGATAAAGGCTGGGGAGGAATTCTGAAACAAAAATCTGATAAAGAAGAACAAGTGGTACAGTTTGCCTCAGGAGTATGGAGCCCAGCAGAATAGAATTATTCTGTTATTGAAAGAGAAGTGAAAGCTGCTTGGAATTGCATCAGCAAGTTTGCAGTATATCTAATAAACAAACCTTTTCTTCTTAGAACGGACGCGTCAGCAATGAAGAAGGTCTTATCCAAGGACATCAAGAAACCAGAAGAAGCAAAGTTTTCCAGATGGCAGGCACTATTTGCAAATTTTGATTTTTCCATTGAACACATCAAAGGAAAAGAAAATTGCCTTCCTGACTTTCTCAGCAGAGAATACCTTGAACAAGACGCAGCACATATCATGATGATTGTTACTGAGTGGAACCAACACCAAAAATGTGAGGTCCTGAGAACTATTCCATATAATCAAGATTGGGACACATACAGAAACAACTGGAGACCCACATGGCAATTAAGGAACACAAAAGTCCTTGATGCCAACTTACAGCCTCACACTGATCTCCAGCACTATGTACCTGAAAGAAAAGTTTACCCAAAAGGAAGAAAGTGGATCCATGATATGATGTATGACAAAGCAAAAGCAGATGCCAGAACTGCAAGGCAGTCCTTGGAAACGAATTTTCATGACATTGGACGTATCGGACACCATGGAGACAGTAACACAAGAACCTATGAAGCTTATTATTGTATCTACTGAACCAGAGATTTGTGGATTAACCACCCTCAAGTCCAACCATGTGCTAGATGGCCTAGAAATGATCCTAAGGTAATGTTCCCCGACACGGTCTATGATTTTTCAGATTATAAGAAGCTGTGGTGGGATTTCATGAATATTGATGACAGGACAGACACCCATTACACAAAGTTAAAATTCAGCACAATGGCAGCTTCCCAGAAAAATATACAATGTGAATGGTTCCAAAATTGGTGGACAGATTACGGGGTTAACAGAACAGCCATGGACCCAGTATATCATGAAGGGTATGAAAGAAAATATTGTCATAAATTTTCTGAGTACAACATTGGAGATTGTTTTCATCGTATATATAGTACAGTCAAAGAGATGACAGTTCAAGAGTGGGATCCTTTTCACATGACAAATTATTCTCTCCAAGAATACATGAGAGAACACTTAGAATGGTATGTCTTAACCAAAGTCCAGCATCAGATCATATTGGGCAAACCCATGATAGTCTGAAGAATCTATACAAAGGCATGTGATGATCTACTTTATAAAAGAGACAGATTCCCTGATCTGACTGTATTTTGATTATGTACCAATCACAAGGGCTTAATTGTGATCAGTGTTCCCGTGGGCTTTACTGTTTAAAAGCTTCCACAGTGTAAATATTCTCATTTAATCTTTTCTCGTGGGCTTTTTGTACAAAAGTATCCACTGTGTTGATGGTCATAATAACTTGTCTGATTTGCTTTACAGACTATATCACATGCGTTACCCGAAAGCAATTATTCGGTCTGACCCGTCTGACCCGAATATTTGTGCGGACGTCGCTTTGGTAAAGACTGAAAAGTAATGATTATGTCCGACCAACAGTAATGTTTGTCCCCCCTTCTCATCCTATATAAGGAGGGTAAGGTTCATTTTGTTTTGCATCGGCATTTTGGAGAGTTTGAGGGGTGTGTTTGAGTCGAGTGTTCTCCTGCTCTGCATCTGCGGACATATAGTCTGATCTGCTTGCAACACGAGAAATCACTCAAAGTCTTTAGTCGGTTTGAGAAGCCTGCGTATCAGTGTGCTCGGCACTGATAAGAACCTAAAGTGGCCGAACCATTAGGGGAGTCAAATGTTTGGGTGTTAAGTCTAAATTCTGAGATAGGGCCTATACCTCGCCAGAAGCTTCCGATAGTAACTTGCTCAGTTTTGAGCTGTGAAAAGTCCGGTAAATGCGAGATTAGTCTATCTCTGTATGGAATCCATTTCTATAAAAGCTCTGTGAGAATCCTGTAAGATCTTTTCCATTCTGAAATAAAATGAGTATGCCATTCTGTTATTGAGTACCTCTGTGTATTGATGAGTTCGCTGTGGTAGAAGTTTTCTATGTACTTTCATCCCAAGTTCGCAGGAAGTTCGCCAAAGGATCGAAGGGACACCAAGGCCATTTAAGGTGTGGATACCGTTGTTAAGGTCGTCAGAGCTTGAAAGATCTAAGTAGGTTCATCACTGGTTCATCAGGAGTTAGCTACCAGAGAAATACTGAGAGACACAGAGAGAGAGCAAGCTCGTGACAGGAGCCCCTGCTAGAAATTGGTATCAGAGCCAGTAACGTCTAGTTCTAAAGGTTGGTACTCAGATCCATAATATTTTTGCAAGAATGGAGTCTTTTAGAAAATCTGTTTCATATCGAGAGCTTGAAGAAGATGATTCTCATCCTGAAGGAAACCCTCTTAAGGAAATGTTTGAAAATAGTTCTAGTAGAACCTTAAATTCTGCTGAATTAACTCATGAGGAATTTCAACCTTCTGTGAGATGGGCTTTACCTGATATAGCACCCTCTGAAGTCTATAGTGGCTTAGCTCCTTTTCATCTAATTGCTGCAACTAGGATTAGCATTAAAGAGTCTGTTAGTCAGGTCCAAGAGAACTCTGAGAGTATTCAGACAATACCACTGCTAAATCCTCAAGATTTACAAGCAGAAGCAAAAAGGTTAAAAACAAACTATCTGCATCTTGGATGTATTCGGGTTGGCATTAACCCTTTAGTCCACAAAGGATTAAAAACGTTTGTGCTTGCTACTGTTAGAGATTTAACGCACAACATATATACAGATTCTATAATAGGTGGGATTGTAGCCCCTTTGTCTGATGGCCCTGTATATTTTGACTATTTCCCAAACTTTTCCATATATGTGTTTGATGAAACCATTAAAGATATCTTACAGCTGCAAATCCATACTACTGGTTTTGACATGAAAAGGAAAAGGAACAATATAGCCATCCAGACCAAAGCTTGTTTCAGACATACCAACACTTTATGGCCAGCAATCCGTCATACTCCCAGTCGTGATTCCAAATCAAGTGTGGTAGTCAAAACTGACCCAAAGAATCAAAAGATTGAACATGTATTGATAAAATGGGAAAATATGCAGTTCCCTGAACATTGGGTTGTAAATCACTCCAGGCCACAAATCCCTCGAAATATCACTTCTGCCAACATAACTGAAAATGCTTCCAATGCAGTTATATCTTTTCCTCGCAGGTCAACTATTGATCGGCAAAGAATAGACGCTGCTTGTAAAGCATCCAAATATTACAGAGACCCTTCCATTGTCGATACCGCCTGTTCGTCATCATTTTCCTCTTGTAAACATCCACAGCTTTTTGAATTAGCTCAGCTTGTTAATTTTTCTTCTTTAGAAGTAAAATGCCCAAATTGTACAAATGTAGTAAATCTGCTTAACCTAGCCGAACAAGATATTCATTTGCACTAAAATCCTCGCACTGGTGTTGCCCCTCCATCCACTTCCATTAGTTCATGTCAGAATCCTAAATGTTCTGATATTCATTTCCCACATGAGCCTGAACCCAACTCTGATCATGTTCTTATGATCCATACTATAGAGGAAGAAGATCCTAGGCTTACCCAGATGAATTGTTTAATGAGGCCAGCAAAGCCGAGGTATGGGTTGGGAAAACTTGAACAATCAGAATTGATTCCAAAATGCAGATTCAAACAGATTCCTCCTGACTGTAAAAGGCCTGCAGTTATGGAAATGCACAAATTTTTTGGACTTATGGATGGATGTCTAAAATCACAAATAAGTTCTAAATGGATGAAAGAAATGTTGAATTGGGATCTATATACAAATCCTCAAGCAGAAGAATTTGACCAAGGGTATACCTCAGATCAAAAAAGAAAAATGGCCACAAATTGGAAACATTATATGGAAGTAAATAATGTTTGGTTATCTTTCTACTCATGGAAAGATAAAATTACTCCCATAAATGTTTTAACTGGTGCTGCTTCTAGTAGTATGCCTGATAAGCATGGATGGACTGCAATTGATGGATCCATAGTAGAAACCCCTACTACTTTTCCCCCATATAAAGGAATAATCTTGGGAGAAAAAAAAATGCAGCCAAAGCCATTCCCCTGGTTCAAAAAGATGATAATGCCTTAGGAATTGATGGTCAAATTCAAAAGGCTAGTGAACAATTAAATTGGACCAATACTGCTCTAAAAGGTTTAGAAATGAATATGGCTAAAGCAGAAGATGTAAAGAAGCAAGTGGATATTGTACAGTCTTCACTTAATGGTGTAAATTCTTGTTTGAATAATATACAGTTTGATTCCAGCATGACACGCTCTTACACCAGGGAATCATTGAATAAGATTGAAGAAATAGGAGAAAACTTAGTTGGACATATTTATGTAACTAAGACACTCCTTACTGGCTTAAATGAGAAATTTGAAAGGATGCAGGTCACAAAAGTTGAAAAGCTAGTTCCAAATTCTTTCTTGGTAAAAAGAAATATAAAGATTGAAAATCCAATAAGAAATGTAGAAAAGTTCCCTCTGCGGTTTCCCAAAGAAATCACCTCAAAGAGTGGGGAGTCTGAACACATCAGTATTTCCTCCCTATTTAGGGAACCAGAAGCCGAAGAACAAAAGCCTCAGGAAACACAAATCCTCCCAATATATGAGCCTCTTGAACATAGATTTTCCAGGTATTCTGCTCCTGACATTGAAGGGAAGGGAAAATTGCCCGAAGCTCATACTTTCTTCCCTGATTCCCACAGAGAATGGAATATAGACAACATGAGCATTGGCCAAATTCGACAGATGATTGATTTAATGTATACTGAATACAAACTCATGTGACTTCCTTAATAATGGTTCATTCACGAAACGATATTAATGCAACACGCACACTCTTTGACGGTAAATAGCAATAATAAGACTAGCACGAGTGTGGAGAAAAGGAAGGCCATCAAAATTAATTTCACCCATTGTGCTTTCTTAACCAATCAAAACATTCATTGAATTGTTGCGTTAAACAGAAAGCTGCGTCTAAAATAGAATTGGAACTGCCATCTTCCAGCGCGCATCTCTACATCTAAATCAATATCTGGGGTTCTTCCGAGGTGTCGCTTTAGAATTGCACAATCAACCACAACCGAAAGGGGTAAGTCTTAACTATCCCCAAAAAAAACAACTCGCTCCTATTGACGAACGAACATAAACCCGACACTCTAATTAACCCCACTTAACACATGTATAATGCTCAAATTCATTCATAAAACTATTAAAGCCAATCAATAAATTCATTTCTCAAACTATGCACCCAACCAAAGCCATGGGCGTTGTGAGAATATTTTATTAAACGATCCCACGCAATTAAAGTCCAAGGTAGAATGTTAGAACCAAGGTAGAATGTTAGAATACTAATGATAGAATACTCCCGGAGCAATTACTAAAGCATAAGAAGCATCAGGATTTAGAGCATTCCCTGACGAGAGTCTTGGTATTTAGTCACTGACCAAGCTCAAAGACAAAACTAGACACATAACCGAATTCCCATCTCCCCTAGATAATTGGACCAGCCGCATAGCATCCACGAGGGTCTTACCACACCACCCTCTGCCATCCACATACCATAGCATAGCAGCAATCTTCGTCTCCCCACTGCTATTCCACAAAGCATCAACCGAGGTATTCCCACAACCTATCTCCCTCATATCCTCGATTGCTACATAAACAACACAAAACCGTTCCGTAGTTGATTAAAGAAAGAACAGATAAGTGCTCCATTCCCCTAGTTGGAAGATAAGGTAAGGATCGCCCACCATTCGGGTCATCGAACAAAGGAAAGGAATACCTATCTGTAAGGTAAGGGTATAGATAGGCAAGATTTCTTTTCTTTTGTTTAAATAGGCCACGCCATTTCGCCTAGCAATGTGGTTATCGGAATAGCAAGGAAAATAAATAGGTCGTGCCATTTCGTCTTTCTAAAATAAACAACTAAACATCTACAGAACAGGGAAATCAACAAAAGAATACTAACCTTGTTTCTTAGGCATCTTTCTTTTGCGGCGGTTGAAACTCTGGAAACTCCTCATTCTCTGCTCCAAAAGCAAGCACTGGAAAAGCTGCTCTAGCTTCTGTATATGAAATAATTCCAAATCATCCGATCAGAAACAAAAGAATTTAAAAAAATAATTAAAAAATGTTCAACCACCGCTGCATATTCTCGTCAGCCACAACTTTCTCTCTCAATTAACACAAATCCACAGAGACATAACACAAACATTTACACACACGACACATTTCTGGAGCGCTCCGTAAGATAGACAACTTTACATCACATCACAGTGTTTCAGAGAGAAATAAAGAGCAAACAGAGTCCACTCCATGCTTAACCTGTTGAATCATTCAACAGAGAAACAAAATTCGTCAGGTTAATCAAAATTCCCCATGGAATGAATTAAAGGGACAAACCGATTAAACCAAGGGAACAGAAAATTACCCGAATCGCCTGCTGCCTTTCCTTCACTCTGGTTTTTGGAGGTGTAAAAGTTCCTCCTCTGAGCACAACATCCTCTCCATTGACAATTAATATCACTCTTCATTCATCAATTGCCAGTCGCTACTATATAATCACTCAAGCATCCCTGAAAGGACAGGTAGAATTTTGTTTTAAGCTCTTTTTTTTGTTTTTTTACCTTTGTGTTCAAGTTGTTAAATCAATCTTTTAATCACCATTGCTTAAACCAATCTTTTAATCACCATTACTTAAACCAATCTTTTAAACTGACCTGAGTTGTCATGTGCTTTCCTGCTTTTACATGAAAAGCATTCGTTCGAGTTTTCATATGTGGCCGAGAACGTGCGCCGGCATTGGTATTGAGCACATAACAATGTTCCTTTTAAACTATGGTTCAGCGTGTTTATGGCATGGAAGAATCATTTATCACCTTTTAAACTATAGGCCAGCTTGTTTAGGGCAGGGAAGAATCATTTATGACTAAATTTCAAAGAATAATGATATTAATATTAATATTAAATCAATCGTAAAATATATCATTATCAATAATAATATATAGATTGTTGATGTCACATTAAAAATTATTAAGAATGGAATTATACGAGATTAAAGAAGTAAATTAAAAAATCAATAAAATTATTTTTATAAGAATTTTGTTGGTAGTTCATATGAAATTAGGGTTTTGCTCGTAGCTATAATTTTATGTGAGGTTTGGGTTTTATTGGATGGAAGATGATTTTTAATAAATGTTGTCATTACTTTGGGATAGTAAGGGTTTATATCGCACTAATCAAATATCAGTTAGAAAGATGATATATTTAATTATAAATATAGGAATTTATACTTCCACTTTTGGGACGCATGGTAGAAATGGCCCTCGAGAAGGCTACCTGGTTATTAACCTCTCATTCCATTACAAAACTAGACAATTGTCTCCTTGGTCTTTCATGCATGGTATGTATTTTATATATAATTTAAAAGTAAGTTTCTTAAAATAATTTTCTAATTTTCTGTAAAAAAAATTAAAAAAATTTATCTTTTAATAGAATACTATAGAGTGTAAGGTTTATAGTGGTGGCAGGCCTTGGAATGAACATTTGTGCTTGTAGGTGACTTGTCAATCTTGCGCTAGAATCGTGTTGACATACAAGCACATGGACGTGAATAGTTGTAAACTTCAACAGAATATTAGAAAATATTTTTTTTTAATATATAGTATTTTTATTTAATGCAATGTTTTGTATTAATCTTTTTATAATAAATATTAATTCATAAACCATTTAATTAGGTATTTATAAATATAAATTTATAACCTATTTACCTAGATATTTGATCAATATGAATTTATAATCTACTCAATTAAATATTTAGTAAGTATAAATTTATAACTATTCAATTTGGTTAATAAATTGAAAAGCATTTGTTCAATTTTGTACATATAGTAAGCATTTTTTAAATGGTTACTAGTAACCTATTTGAATTTAAAAATAATTTGGGGTGAGGCGATGAAAGCTAAGGCGTTGTTGAAACTGCTCAGCTAAAAATTTTGATTATGGAATTTGGGTAGCCTTGGTTCTCCCACTTTCAATCCCATGTTCAAAACTACACAAACTCAGATATTGCAGACAAGGATTCTTTAAACATGATTTTAAAGGCAAGAGAGGGTCACACCTCCTTCTGGAATGCTCTTGCTAGTATGTATTTTCAATGGGAAGGAAAATTTGGTACAAAAGGAGGATCCTCAAGTTATTCTTAAATGCTTATTTTGGGAGATAAGTGTAAAATGAGTCTACAAGGTCCATGTATCCCTAAGGCCGCTCAGACCCTTAGATCTATCACTCCTACAATATGTCTAGAAGAGCACGGGAAATGCATTGCAGATCGTGATTTTATATGTAAGTGTGTAGCAATTTGACCCGTGAAGAAGGAATTGAAGCATTGGATACAACATAACTGATTTTATATGTAAGTGTGTAGCAATTTGACCCGTGAAGAAGGAATTGGAGCGTTGGATACAACATAACTGGAAACCAAAAGGAGTGGTGGATTTGGGACTGGGACCGAAAGGTGTCTTCACACTCATCTTTTCTCACCTTGAAAATAAAGGTAGGATCTTTGAAGGGAGATCATACTTCCTTAATAATGTGGGTCTCTACATTAGGCACTGGGAAGCTTGTTTCAACCCACATAAGGAGAAATTCATAGAAGCACTGATATGGGTAATATTGTACTCTTTACGAGTATATTTCTGGATACCAAAAATTCTAAAAGGTATAGGGAAAGCACTAGGAATTTTTTTCAAGCTATCAAAGGTAACAAAAAGAGGTAAAAACATATCATATGCTAGGTTAGGTGTGTATATGAAAATATCTCAACCATTATCAGATTATATAGAGTTGGACTATCATTGAGAGATCTGGAAACAACCTCTATATCATGAGGGTGTTTCATTTAGATGTAGAATTTGTCATGGGCATGACCACTTGATAAGAGAGTGTCCACTAAGAACAAAGGAACGAGCTTGTGGTGGTCAAATGTAAAATGATGGTTTCAATAAGGTCGCTACACAGAGACAAACTCACAAGAACTAAACCTCTTATAATACAAAGGGGTTGGAGGGGAAGAATTTATTTTCCGCACTGGAGGATATGGAAGAAGACTCTCAGAACATAGAAGCCATCGATATGAATATTATTCCCACAAAATGAACTCTAGACAAAAGGTGTGCTAAAATGTAAGTTCGAAGAGGAGGAAGATATAAAAGGTAGTTTTGACTTTTATTCACTGCCAGGTTTTGAGGAAATATCTCCTTTACAAAAGAAAAATTCATCAAACCTCTCAGATGAATAGAGGGTATTAGCTACACCAGTGAATGATTAGGTGCAATAAGAACTGGGGGACTTTTCCAAAGAGGAAAGAGAGATCTACGCAAATGCTTATCTCAAGTGGAAAAGAAACTGATGAAACTCAATATTGGACGCAATAGATCAGTCATTCCAAGACTTTAAGGACAAGGAGAAAGAAATTACACTGAAGGACCTTATTAAAGAACATAAGAAGAAGACAAATACACTGAAGAAGGAAGCGAGACAAAACACTAGAGTGAACCAGGGTAATACAGATCAAGCAATAGCTATGACAGAGAAGACATTTCCTTTTCCCAACTCATCATCACGAGAATTATTTCATGGAACATAAGAGGGATAAAAACACCGATATATTAGGGACTGAATAACAAAGGAAAACATAATGATTGTTATATTACATGAAACAAAACTAATAGGGGAGAAAATGAATCAAATAGTAGGCACTTATTGGAAAGGATGTGAGTCCATGTCTCCCAATGCTACGGGTAGTGCAAGAGGCTTAGATGTTTGGTGGAAACCACATGAAGTGGTCTTCCAAGACTGGATGGCTTATGATCGAATTCTTACAGGTAGATTTAGGTATGTCGGAACAAAATATTTTTTTTCTATCGGTGGTTTGCAACCCTCCAGGTACAAGGGACAAGAAGGTTTTTTGGAAGCAACTACAGAAGGTGAAACAAATGATAGGAAATGTCTTATGGTTGGTCGGAGGATATTTTAATATCATAAGATTATTAGAGGAGAAAAAATGAGGCATTCATAGGTTAGACCAAGCATCCTCTGATTTTGATTGGATCATAGATATTGCACCTTGTACACATTCCAACAAACAATAGGATGTTTACCTGGAATATCATTGTAGAGGCACCAATAATATAGCGTGTTGTTTGGATCATTTTTTGTTATCAGAGGAAGTTTTATAGAATGATATATTTATTGAAGCCTCAATTTTTTCTTGCATGGGGTAGCATCACTAACCCATTTGATTGGAAACTGATTTGAAAGAAGCCCCACTAAATTAGCCTATCTGTTTTGAAAGCTTTTGGCTTCAATCCATTGGTCTTACGGATTTATTAGCCAAATGGTGGAAGGATTTGGATATTAGAGGGACCAACAAAATGAACACATTCTAACTCAAGCTAAAATATTTGAAGGAAAGGATAAAATTTTGGAATAACCATGCCTTTTGGAATATCTTTGAAGACAAGACAGAGTGGGAAAGTAAAATGGCTAGCATCCAACAAAGAATCATTCTAGAAGGAAGAACCTCAGAGTTGATAGCAGAAGAGGCACAGACCCTTCAAAATATAGAGCACAAAAGGTAACAAGAAGAGACTCTTTGGAAGTAAAATTCTAGGATACAATGGATCAAGGAGGGAGATCGTAACTCAAAGTTCTTCCACAATGCTATGATTGAGCGTACAATTTTTTTCCTTCAGAGGAAAGGATGGAGATAAGAAACTACAACATTGAGATATAGAAAGTGAATCAATGCATTATTTTAATGATCTCTTGACGGAGGACAGTTCAGGAAGACAATTAGCTATAAATACAATGATTCAACACATACCAAGAGTGATTAATAGTGAGAAAAATATTGCATTAATGAGACCAATATCCACGTCTGAGGTTGAAATGGTGGTTATGAACATGCCTAAGAACAAGGCACTTGGACCGGATGACCTTACGAGATACTAATTGCAAGCATGTTGGGCATTTTTAGGCAAGGAAATTCAAGTAGTTGAGGAATCAAGATGGTTGGGATCATTTCATGCAACACTCAACGCTATGTTCCTAGCATTAGCCCCAAAAGCATGTCCCTTTGAAATTCCAGAGGCTTTCAGACCAATTTCTCTATGTAGAATGCTTTTTAAAATTATTTCTATGGTAATAGTTGATTGATTGAAACTGCTCCTTCCATTATTATTCTCCCCATCTCAAACTAGTTTTATAGAAGGGTGTCAAATTGTGGATGGAGTTATTATGGTGCAAGAAATTATTTATTCTTTGAGGTCGTAAAAATTCTTAGTTATATCATTAAACTAGACTTATCGAAGGCCCATGAAAGATTTAGATGGCAATTCTTATTTCAGGTTCTCCAAGCTTATGGTTTCTTTGAACAATGGATAGAGTGTGTGGCGTCCATTATCTCATTTTTTTCTCTACTTTGATTAATGGTTCACCCTATCATACTATTCATCCTTCCAAAGGGCTCAGGAATGGTGATCCTCTATCAACATTTCTATTTATTCTAGATATGAAAGGACTTTGTCGAATGTTTCAAAAAGCTAGTGTATAAGGACACGTCTACGACCTTTTCCCATAAGGGGTAGATCTTCCTATTTCTCATCAACGTTTGTTGACAACATTATATTATTTAGTTTACCAACCTAGAGAGAGGTGAAAAGAATGGGTAGGATTTTACAATTTTTTATGGAAGCCCCAGGAGCTATAGTGAACACTAACAAATAAGAAATGTTCTCCTTCAATTGTTCAGAGATGGTTCAAATCAGGTTAAGTCGAACCTTGGGTTTTAATAGAGGTCAAATTACTTCAAAGTATTTAGGAATACCTCTTGTATTGTTATAAAATAGGGTCTCTACATGGGAATAACTTATAGAAACAACTCATCGTAAAGTGAATAACATGAGTATCTATATTATCATTATGAGGTGTTGGCGTTGCACCTCTAGGAAACCATATATATCAAACATGCCACAAGATTTGGATGGTATATCATGATCAAAATAGTCCTCAAATCCCTTGAAAACACAATCATATCTATCCCTTGAATACTAAAACATCTTTTGAAAATCCAAGCACTAATGGGAACTAAAACACGTAAGATTATGGACATAACCATTTGCAGAATCCATTTTTTGTGATATTCAAGACAGAGTAAAATTTCTTGGTACACCTAAATGACACCCATACTCTTTGAAAAGAATTCTATATATATCGTTCACGACACCCACACTCTTTGATAGGAATTCTATTGAAAAGAGCAACACGAGCGTGGAGAAAATGTCATCAAAACTAATTTCATCGTGCTTTCTTAACAAATCAAAACATTCATTAAATTGTTGTATTACACAGAAAGTTTTGTCTAAAATAGAATTGAATATGTAACTAGCTATGTAGGCTATGTAGCTATGCGTCTCAAATTGGATTTGTAACTAGCTATGTGGGTTATGCAACTAGCTAGCTATGCATCTAGGATTGGATCTAGGGTATGTAGGCTTCTTTCCTAGTAAATGCTAGGTAGGCAGCTAGCAATGCATCTACAATTGGATTTGTAACTAGCTATGTAGCTAGCTTCTTTCCTGCCAAGCTCTACGAGGGGAATCTCTACATCTAAATGTATATTCTGGGGTTTCTTCGAGTTGTTGCTTCTAAATTGCAAAATCAACAAAAAATGTTGAGTTTTTCTCACAAATGACTAGATCTAGCTCTATATGGTTTTTTTATGTAAGGTTTTTGTCGGTGTCTATCTATAGGAAGGTTTTTGGCGGTTCCTCTCAATTGATTGAGCCACCTTTTCAATCTCATGTTTAATCTACCCACACATAATATGCTACTTAATTAGAAGCTATTGGTCATGCTACGTAAATTAGTGGTTCTATGACTGGTGCTGGTGGTCTTTAAGCAACTTTAGCTTCATCAGGTTATCCACCTAACCAACTATTTATACCAAACTCTTATGGATATGTAACAATTGTTGCACAACCATGAAATGGGAAAAGGAGGAGCTCAATTGGGGATTTAGAGAGACCGATGCTGTAGCAAATGGTGCAACCATGATATGAGACAATGAGAATCTCAATTGGGCATTTAGAGAGACCAATGTTATGACAAGCAACACATCCATGAAATGATAAATGGAGGAAATTAATTGGCCATTTGTAGAGACCAATTCTCTAACAAATAACACAACCATGAAATGAGAAAAGGAGGAGCTCAATTGGGAGTTTGGAGAGACCAATGCTATCAATAGCTAAACATTTTGATGGGTGGTGAGACTTAATACATGGAAAAACACCTAATACCTCACATTCGGGCCATAGTCAACACTTATGTGAACATAGATGGATGCAAAGGACTAAAACTGACTCTGTTGGCATAACTATTCTACAATGGAAATGTTCTATAAAAATATCAAATAGATATTCATAACTTGCAATAAGAAATAGAGGAGAACAAGGGCGTCAAACCTTGCTTCCTAGTAATCTTTCATTTTTTTACAAAACTCCAGAAATTGGTGGTTGCAAAAGAGCTAGAAAATCCTCATTCTCTACGGCAAAATCATTGGAAACACCACTCTAGCTCCTGTATATAAATTCCAACTCATCAGAAAAGGAAACAGAAAAAAGGGTGAGGAATGACTTTTAAAATAATTCAAGAAAGTATTTCCATGAGTACCAACTCACTCCAACTCACTCTGAAAGCATTATTTGTTGATGAAGTGAACCCTTCAACCACCAGTGCATATTCTCCTCAACCAGGACTTTCTCTCTCAATTAACACAAATCCAAAGACACAAAAAATAAACGTTTACATAATTAACACATACAACTACACAACACAAATTACAAGCATAACACAACACTACAGATGAAATTGATGCATCTAACACTACACTAAAAATTTATGGAGCACTCCATAAGAAAAACAAGGAGGACTTTCTCTCTCAATTAACACAAATCCAAAGACACACAAAACAAACGTTTACATAATTAACACATACACCTACACAACACAATTACAAGCATAACACAACACTACAGATGAAATTGATGCATCTAACACTACACTAAAAATTTATGGAGCACTCCATAAGACAAACAACTTTACACTAAAGTGCTTGAGAGAAAAGAATACCCATGCATGCTTAATGTGTAGATTGAACAGAGAAAAAAAATTCAAGTTACATAAATGTCCATGTAAAATGAATTAAACACACAAATTAAGGAAACATAAAATTAATCAATCTCACCCCTCCCTGGTTAACCAGTTGAATAAATAGAGAAACCAATTTTTCTGTGGAATGAATTAAAGAGATAGACAAACAAATTGAAGGGAACAAAAAAACTACCCTGTCCATGAATAATCCACTCCATCGACTGCGATTGTTTTCAGACTGTAAACTCTTCCTCTTCGTTCGTAAATTTACCACTCTCATTATTCATTCATCACAATGGTCGATCCCTCTAATTCTTCATTCATGAGGAGAAAGTATATAATGACCAAGGAATTTGTGAGTTTTATGATTGCATTTTTAGACCGTTTCTGAGTTTTATGATTGCATTTTTAGACTGTTGTGTTAAAAATGATCTATTTTGTGATTGCATTTTTAGACTGTTGTGTTCAAAATTATCTTTAACAAATCTTTTAATTGCCCTTCATTAAACAACATTTTAACTTAGTATTACTATTTTATAATTTATGATATTTTCTAACACTGAGCTTTTTAAAAATTATCAATATACAGTTCAATCTTGGTCCATGACTTTCAAATTTTATATTTGAAGGGTTGTAGTTTTTTTACTTGCTTCTTTCA
>APFE031168398.1:237-11015 GCA_000404065.3 Pinus taeda | reverse complement strand
CGTAGCTTTAGAGGCTTGATATGCTGAAATCAGTTGAAGATTGAGGGCTGATAAGTATGCCCTAACCAGTATTCAAAACTGCAATCCTTGGTACCATAACTGCAAATTCATTGTGTCATCTTCATGGTGAAGATCTTTGATCTCCTATTTGGAAAATCAGTATTGACTTTAAATCATTGTACTCTATCTCTCTCACTTTGCTGAACTATTGAAGACTAAAGAAGATTTGATCAAGGGTTTCCCCACATTGGGGTTTGTCCCTGGTTGGTGCCACATCTTGTGTCCTCTTGTCTTGGCTTGTCTTCCATTGTTTATGGTTATGTTCTATCTGCATTTTACTATCATGTTGATGTGAGTGCTAAACTGGATATTGATATCAGGATGATAAGAAAAATTGAAGTAAATTGCTCTTAAGCATAGAACATACCAAAAAATAACATTGTTGGACATAATAGAGGTCTTTGTCATCTACATTAGGGTATTGAAGCAAAAGTACTCATGGTATGACTGATATATGAATCAATACAAGTGTTATCTCTTTATTTTTTCATTGGACGTGCCTATAATACATACTGGATGCACACTGTTATAATATATATATATATATATATATATATATAATATATATATGTCAACTCAATTGGGGAGTGTTATTTTTATTAGTGTTTCCAATTGCACTTGAGGCTGCTACCTATGGCCAAGTACCAACTCTCTAATCTGATCCTTATGCATACAAGTTTTTAAATGAGAAATGACTAGCCTATGAGCAACATTTCCTAAATATCACTTTTATGTTATTTTTTGGGTTTGAAATATGAGGCATAGCATCATCTTAAGACTTGTGAGTACACGTTGAGGCATTAAGAATGTCATTTAAAACCCTTGGAAAGGTATTTTGATGCACCTGATTCACTATGTTTATTTAATGAAGTCAAACCTACAAAAAAATAAAAAATAAAAAACGTACCTACGGCGCTATACAGTCAAGTTGTTTGACAGAATCCACCACTAGAAAATTTAGCAATAAAAGAGAAAAAAAATTCCCAAAGCCAAGGAATCTCGAAGGAGGGATTTTACAGTTTGGACATAATCAACTCAACATGTTATTAGTTGGGGCAATGCTTGTTATTGCAATGACATTGTTCGCTATTGGAGGCATCATTGAAACACAAAACCATAGGGTTAGACAATTGTGTAGCCTATTCTTTGTAGTAACTGGGATATTAGGCTATTACTATGTATTTTGATTTCAACGAGACAGTTTGCCTGACTTCCATTATTGTATCTATGGAAGTGGGTGTCCAAATACTGCTTGCTGAGCTACAGTTGGTTAGCTTATGATCAGTGGATAAGTAGATCTGGGACTAATTGAGGGTGGAGGCCTTACCTCTAGAACCCCTCATTAGCTAATGGGTGGAGGCTATTGGCTGCCTTGGGTTAGACTTCCTCAATGAGGACTTTAGTAGACTCTGGATTCCCTATGCAGGGTGGAGCTATTGCTACAGTAAACCTAAGGGTGGAGGGTTTTGCCTCTAGAGTCCCTTAATGACAGATGGGTGGAGGTCAGATTAGATTTCTGGATTCCCTACACCTGTACATTGCTATACCAGAAGGGTGGAGGTTGGATTAGATCTGTGGACTCCCTGCACCTGTACAATGTTATGCGAAAAGGGTGGAGATCAGATTAGATCTCTAGACTCCCTGCACTTGTACACTGCTATGCCAGAAGGTTGGAGGTGAGATTAGATCTTTGGACTCCCTGCACCTATACATTGTTATGCTAAAAGAGTGTAGGTCAAATTGGATCTTTAGACTCTGTGCCCCTGTACACTACTATGCCAAAAGGGTGGAGGTAGGATTGAATCTCTGGAATCCCTACACCTGTATATTGTTATGCGAAAAGGGTGGAGGTCGTATTAGATCTTTGGAATCCCTGCACCTGTACACTGTTATGTTAAAAGGGTGGAGGTTGGATTAGATCTTTGGACTCCCTGCACCTGTACACTGCTATGCCAGAAGGTTGGAGGCCAGATTAGATCTTTGGACTCCCTACATTTGTACTCTGTTATGCTCAAAGGGTGGAGGTCGAATTAGATCTCTAAACTCCCTGCACTTGTACACTCTTATGCTAAAAGAGTGGAGGCCAAATTAGATCTCTGGACTCCCTGCACCTATACATTGTTATGCCAAAAGGGTGGAGGTCAGATTAGATATTTGGAATCCCTGTACCTGAACGTTGTTATGCTAAAAGGGTGGAGGTCGTATTAGATCTCTAGAATCCCAGAATGTTTGGTCATTGGGACAGTGTTCATGAGCTAGGGGGTGACAATTGCAATAGCAGCCTGTCTATGGTTAAGAGGAGAATCGACGACTATGTCCAAGTGCCCATCCTAAATTCCACAATACCGAGTGACATATTGACAATGATAATCAAACATGCCTGGACAATTTGTATAAGTTCTAATTCTGAGTATGCATGGTAGGTTGATATGGACTGATAGCACAATGAATGGTTAAATATCACCTATCATTTCAAAAGACAGTACGCACTCACCAAATGAGTAAACCATACATGCTATGGCTAGATAGCACACAAACCTTCTATGTTTTACTAATATGCATTTCAGATTATCCATGTCATATCCTACACTTGAAGTTGGTCTCAGGATGGGCTTCTAGATGTTATAATATTGATTTGGTGTCCTGCATGACATTCAAAATATAGGAATACAGTGGAGCTCAAATACTAGCTACTGTATCAAATGAGTTTTGTGTTTATTGAGAATGTTTTAGTTAGTGCCTCCTTTTACATTTTTTGTCCATTGTAATTTGCCTTATTGACCCTATTAAGCTTGGGGTTAACTCCCTCCCATGCTCTCTATTGAGCTTATTGCTCTCAATTAAGTAAATTGTAAAATATATAATTGAGAGCGAGATGCACAAACGCCAATTACTATGAAATTCTACTTGGGGCAAGGTTCATCTCAAATAGTTCTTGGGAGAAAGAACAAAAGATTATCTTCACGAAGGAATCATTTCTATGCCCAAGTATAACGGTCCCTACTCTTGGAGGTAGTTTTCCATGTGTGGAACCTTCCCTGTATCCCCAGAGCAGGGTGAAATTCATTACTTCAGTTTGTCCCATAATGAAGCATGTTTATTCATGAGTCGATGACAAAATTACAGGAGGCACTAATGCAACCATGCAAGCTATTATACCACCCCTTGATGATTCAACCATTGCAATGATTATGAAATGGGATTCTCAAAGGGGAATGGTAGAAGGAACCCTAAGGAATGTACACGCCAATCGGGTTGATTCGGCAATGGAATGGCTAATTACTCGTGCAAAAGAGTCCTTGAACCTTCTGGGGCATGGGCTTTGTCATTGGAAATACCTAATCTTTAGCTAAGGAAGAGATGGTGACAAGCCAAAAACGATATCGACCAAGAAGAGAAGCTGGTACAAGCTTCTTCTATTGCTGAGAAGTCCTCCACTTGCATTAAGTTGGCCCATGTGCCTTGAAGGATTTGCTTGCTTGCTAGGAAAGAGCTAAGGTTATATCATTTCTTGTAGAGCATTTGAGAGGTTGTTCCTTGGACCCTAGATAGGATAATACCATCTCATGCTTTGGCTTTAATTTTACCGGAAGACAATGTTGCCTACGAAGTTGCTTCTGACAATAGTCTTATTAGTGCTTCACTACAAACAAAAAGAAAAAAAACTGCTCACCCCATTCTTGTAACCAAAACACGAGATTCAGGTGATCTGGCAACCACCTTTCTTGGATTAGATTAAGGATTGGGGTGTGTTACAAGTGGCATCAGAGCCCAGGTTCCAACACTGGACCTCAGGGCGAAAAATGAACAAACTTTTCCAAAGGTGACTTCCTTCACATTACCACTCTAAATCTAGATAAGGAAAACATGCTACAATCAATTGATGCAATGTCCCATCGCAGTGTGAGTTAAAGAATAACAAAAGAGAAAAATGGGTTATCCTGATTTGAGTAGTAAGTTATCAGAAGTGGTATTTTGTTGAAAAATGTAACTAGGTTCAGTCTTCATAATAACATGTGTAATCATGATTTTATGTAATTGATGTAAAGAAGAAAATAAAATTATTTTGTAATGCTTGAGTTATGGGTTTCATGCTCAAGGAATTTTATTTTGGTTGAAGCTCCCATTGTGAGTTGTTAGGTTTGGTCATCAATTCATAAAGTCTATTAAGTCAATGTCAAAGATTGAATATACATTTGGGCGTGTTATACATTCTAAAAAGAGAAATTATTCAAGTCATTAACCCTCCAAGACCTCGTCACAAGTACCCCTTGAAGTCGGCCTACAAAAATGAATAAGGATGATTCCAGAAAGACATGACGACCTAGGCACAAGGTCAAGTCAGCCTAAATCTCATGGATGGATCACTATATATAGGGCAACTCAGCCTCACCTAGGATAGAATTCGGTCAAGCATAAAAACAAAAAAGGAAGAGCCAGAATTACTAGAGAAATGGCTCATCATCAAGCGAAGGAAGGAGGAACATAAATCGAAGTTCTTTGGCACTATTTTTGGGTTAATCTACTCGCACATGCAACAAAAATTAGGATTTTTGCAGTAGTGTCATATTAGTCCTTGAGGAAGTCATCAAGAGGATCTCCAATCCAACTCCCTTGCTAGCCGAGATCACCATGAGAAGTCTTCAAGTAAAGTGAAGGAGGAAAACATCACTAAACTCTCTCCATCACCTCACACGTGTGAAATTGCAAAGGTACACATTGCAAGTTTGTTGAAAGGAGCCGAAATTTCAGGGAAGCCGAGACTAGCAGTGCAAGAAGGCAATTTGACTTGTGTTGACTTGGGAAAGAAGAGGAAGCAATGAATAAGGGCCTTGTGACTTGGCCTTGGAGAGTTTGTTGTGTCAAAGCTCTTGGCCTTGGTATTCGTCAATTGAAGTCTCTATAAGAAGAAGAATTTGTTTTGGGTTTTCCTCTCAAGTTGGAGAGGTTTTGAACCTGGATGATCGCCTACATGCTGTCTCTTCTCTCATTATTGTTTATGTTTTTGGTAGTTGTTTGATGAAGAAGAACACTATAATAATCTAAGTCAAAAGAAGAACCTAATCTAAACAAGTAAAAAGGCATTCACAAGCAGTTATCATCAAAGAGAAATCACCTAACCCTATGCCCTAGATTTCTCAACATGGTATCAGAGCTAAGGTGATAAAATCAAGCAAAGGGCATCTCATCAAGGGACACTCAAGCATTCAAAGACCAAATATCAAGAAGGGCATCAAAGAAAATTTAGAAAACATCTTGAAGTTAAGTTCTACAAAGAAGTGTTAAAACCCTAGATCAAAGAAGAAGTCTACAGCGGAAGAAGTCTCGGAATTCTCGCTCAAATCATCATCAAGGAAAAAGGACCAAAAAGACCCTACATCTACTCAAGTTGAAGTAATCTAAGTAACTAGAAGTCCACTCAAGAGAAGCAAGATCAAGGACATTGTCATCATCATCTAAAGGTCTAAGGAAATCTTGCTCTCGTTGGAATCAAGGATCACTTTTGAAGAAAACTATGTTCATCAAGAATAAGTTTTCCTTTATCTACATCATCATCAAATTCAAGGAGGCAGCAAGTGGACGAAGCATCTTCACAAGTATATTTATGTCTACGTTTGAATCTCTCAAGATGTTTTTTTGCAAGGAAGACAACAAGTTGGTTGGGGCTTCAAACTTTCTTGCATGGAAGAAGAGGACAGATTTGAATCTCATTGAGAATGAGGTCATGGAACATGCCAAGGGTTCAATCACCAAACCTCCAAAAGAAAATGCTCAAGCACTTACAAGGTTTATGAAATGAGAAGTAAGGGCTCAAAGGATTCTCATAGAATCCATCAAAGATCCCCTCATTCTATATGTATCTAAACTTGAAACCTCAAAAGAAATATATGACAAATTGGTAGAGCTGTTTTATGTCAACAATGCAAGAGAAGTTATCTCATTAAGGCAAGAAATATACAAGCTAAGGATATCAAAAGAAGAAGGAATAGCCTCATACTTTATCAGGATATCTGAAATCAGGAATCAACTTCAAAATCTAGGAGAAATAATGTCTGACAAAGAGATGACTACAATAGTACTAAATGCACTACCAAAGGAATGGGCTAACTTTACTTCAAGCATTTATGGAAAGAAAGAAGCTACTCCATTTAAGGATCTTTGGTCACTATGCAAGATTGAAGAAACCAGGCTGAAGGCAAAAACTGATGTAGGATCAAGTGAGAAAAATCAAGCACATGCTACAATGACAAAAAGAAAAGGAAAGTTTGGGAAATTTGGTCATCAAAAAGGCAAGAAGAACATGGCTAAAGTTCAATGCTATGGATGTCAAGAATATGGGCATTACAAGAGAGATTGTCCTAAGCTCAAGAAGGACAATAAAAGGGGAAGAGAAGAAGCCCATACTACCGAAGAAGTGGAGGAAGCTGAAAAAAAGAAATCAAAGAAAGAAGAAGTAAAATATCTCTACTATGATTGAGATAGTCCCCCCCACCTAGTTCTTTTCAAGTTTTTGGCCTCTGTTGTAAGATATGGCTATCATGAGTCACTAAGGAGCATAATAGGATGTATCATGGCATCATAGAAGCATTGAAAGCAAAAGCTCGAGACATCATCATAGAGAAGCATGAAAGATAGCTAAAATAGAAGTCTATGGCAATCACCTATAGAAGGATATAGCTCTTCGTAACCTCATTAGAAGCATAAGTGGTACTTATGAGAAGAAGAAAAAAGTCATCTATTACAAATCTCATTATACATCAGCCAAAAGTGAAACAATTATTGGATAAGGATACTCAAGATCCTCTATTAGAGTCTTCATTTGAAGATTCATCGATTAAAAGGAAGCAAGTGTTGCATCAAGAATTCCAACTTGTAGGCATTCATGGTATTATGGTATGATGTCAAAAGAAGTAAAGCAGGTCAAGGGATTGAAGCTCCTTCAATCAAGGAAGTTATTGAAGGAATTCTAGATGACCTAAAGGAAAATGAGGTATGTATGCTTGTATTTGATAAACAAGAGTCATGTCATATTGTTGCAGCCTGCAGGTAACATGGATAAATGCTCTATCTCGAGAGCATGATCAAAAGAAAGGATCTCCTCCTTTGATAGGATGCGGGAAGGCATGGTTCACACTTTGACTAGATGAAATCAACATAATATGTCCTCATATGAAATATGAGGTGGTCGATAAAATTTGGAAGAACTATGATCGGAAGTTCCTGGAAGGAAATGTGTGAAGAAAGGAAAGAAGAGATCATGAAATATGCAACTATGGAGAAAGCAATCAACATCCAAGGACTGCAATATTTGACTGTAATATCTCCATGGAAGATATGAAGACCCTAATGAAGTCGAAAAGAAAAAAAGACCCTTGAAAATATATATCTTTTGCATATGTGTCAATATGTATGTTGGAAGCTGATCCAAACTAGAAAATGTCATGATGAAAGATCATCACAAAGGTAATTTTGATGTAATGATCATTTCTTATTTTTGAATAATATCTGGATGGTCTTATGCAGCGCTGCCAAGGAAAGATTTGATGTAATGATCATTTCTTATTTTTGAATAATATCTGGATGGTCTTATGCAGGGCTGCCAAGGGAAGAGTTGTGGATGTCTTCCACAACTGATGCACATGTAGCAGGATGAAAGATCCTTAAGGAAACATGACATGAAGAAGGCAACATGACATGAAGGAAGATCAGATGTAGACTAATGGATCACTTTCAAATGAAAGGAATGATGACATGACTGACTCATGGATGGAAGTGATGGCTGGTCTGTGCCCTACGAAGAAGTCCCAAAAGATGTTGACTCTATGACAAAGAAAAAATCCACAACATCAAAGGAAGGAATTCTACAAGCAGTTGGTTATCCCATGATCTCCACCTGAAGAGCTACTGGAAGTAAGTCCCTAGTCAAGAGGGAGCTTGGTTGAGTCCCTAGTTAAGAGGGAGCTTGGGTACATTCTTGTTTATCGGATGTGTCTATTCTTGCCAGTTAGTCAAGGCCTTGTTATGTGACAATGTTGGATGATAAGATGCTATATAGATGGGTTACCAATCCGACTCTTCTTGTGAGAATTCTTTAGATTGAGAATGTCCAAATACCTTGTATGGATTATGAATAACTCCCTATAGTTAAGAGGTAGTGTTGAAAAATGTAACTAGGTTTGGTTCTTCATAATATGTGTAATCATGATTTTATGTAATTGATGTAAAGAAGAAAATAAAATTATTTTGTAATGATTGAGTCATAGGTTTCATGCTCAAGGAAATTTGTTTTAGTTGAAGCTCCTATTATGAGCTGTTAGGTTTGATCATCAAGTCATAAAATCTATTGAGTCAATCTCAAAGATTGAAGACCCATTTGGGCATATTATACATTGTAAAAAGAGAATTTATTCAAGTCATTAACCCTCCAAGACCTTGTCACAAGCACCCCTTGAAGTCGACCTATAAAAAGAAATAAGGATGATTCCATAAAGACATGTCAGCCTAGGAACAAGGTCAAGTCGGCCTATATCTCATGGAGAGATCACTATATGGGCAGCTCAACGTCACCTAGGATAGAATTCGGTCAAGCATAAAAACAAAGAAGGAAGAGCGAGAATTACCAGAGAAAGGGCTAATCATCAAGCGAAGGAAGGAGGAACATAAATCAAAGTTCTTTGGCACTGTTTTTGGATTAATCTCTTCGCATGTGTGGCAGAAAGTTGAAACTAGGGTTTCTGCAATAGTGTCATATCAGTCCTTGAGGAAGTCATCAAGGAGGTCTCCAATCCAGCTCCCTTGCTAGTCGAGATCACCAGGAGAAGTATTCAAGTAAAGTGAAGGAGGAAAACATCACTAAACTCTCTCCATCGCCTCACACATGTGGAATTGCAGAGGTACAGATTGCAGGTCTGTTGAAAGGAGCCGAAATTTCAGAGAAGCCGAGACTAGCAGTGCAAAAAGGCAGTTTGACTTGTGTTGACTTGGGCAAGAAGAAGTAGTGAAGGGTCTTGTGACTTGGCCTTGGAGAGGTTGTTGTGCCAAGGATCTTGGTCTTGGTATTTGTCAATTGATGTCTCTATAAAAGAAGAATTCGTTTTGGGTTTTCCTCTCAAGTTGGAGACATTTTGGCCCTCGCTGATAGCCTGCATCCTATGTCTCTTGTCTCATTATTGTTTATGTTTTTGGTAGCTGTTTGATGAAGAAGAACACTAGAATAATCTAAGTCAAAAGAAGAACCTAATCTAAAGAAGTAAAAAGGCATTCACAGGCAGTTATCGTTAAAGTGAAATCACCTAACCCTATGCCCTAGATTTCTCAACATATTCTACAGAGAAATATCTTTCCACCATCTTCTAATGACCCTCAATACAGGACTGTCTATTTGGGAATTCTTAGATATTTGATCATAGGGGATCCCATTTGTCTCTAAGGAAATTTGCTCTTCTCATCAATAATTGTGCATCATTTCATCTTTGATCCCTACAAAATAGAGAGGACCTGTTCAATTTCAGGTATGTTATTGTTTTTGTTTACATACTTGTTTAATAAAAGTAACTTAAATCTATTAAATATCTGTAATATCAACAGATATTAAAAACAAAACAAAAAAACAAAAATTAAGACATAAATCCTGTCTATAGATGAATTTATAATAGTTTATTACTAAGTTGCACGAAACGGGGAAACGGAAACGAGTTTCCGAAACGGGAAGCGATACGAAACGCGACCTCCCCAAATTTTGAGGAAACGGGGAAACGCGAAATATATATATATATATTAAAAATATTTAAACATTATTATATATATGTGAAATCATAAAGCATTAATGATTTAAACACAAAGATTAAATTTATATCACATCACATTTACTCATGAGTCATGAATGATCACATAATGACAATAAAAATATAGGAAAATCCAAAAGCAACCATTAAATTTTATTATATATCCAAGGGCAAAATCTCAAAATCAGCCTTTATTTATATTAGTATATGAGGCTGCAAGTACAATAAAGACTATAAGGCTGCAAGAACTATAGAGACAAGTCACAAAAGACTAATCCTCATCATAACAATCCTCATCAAAAATAGAAGCAGCACAATGCTCAACAGTGGATGGTCGTGCTGAAGAAGATGATGCACCAATTCCACTTCCAGAATCGTCCTCAATATTCAAGGCAGCAAGAGAGAGCTCCAAATCAGGATTTTCTGCCTCCACATCCCATTTTTTAGAAGGACCACTGTTGTATTCTGGACCCCTACGAGATGCAAGGCGAAGGTTGGAGTGCACATAAACAAGATCCTCTGCTTTCTGTGAGCCCAACCTATTGCGCTTCATAGAATGAATAAAACCATAAGTGCTCCAATTCCTTTCTGCTGATGAAGAGCTTGCCGCTTGTGAAAGAATACGAATGGCAAGGTTTTGCAAATGTACTCCATTTGCTCCATGACAAATCCACCACCTAACTGGATTCATGGCGCTTCTCTCCTCCAAAGCTGATATATCTGCATAATCATCTATTCCTGCAGCAAAACTGGCAAATTCCTCCTTTACCTCCCTATGTAGATGAGAAGTGCCTCTCTATCCTTATGGGGTGCCTTCCTCTTCCCATTGCTTTGAGCAATAAGCTCCTCATCATAAAATTTGGGGTTCAAAGCATGTGCTAAAGTGTGCAATGGAGTATTGAAATTGTTCCACCTATCAACAATGATTTTCTT